>JAQHUG010000008.1:15415102-15425503 GCA_028555095.1 Dicrostonyx torquatus | reverse complement strand
AACTTTGGGTGACTGTCCAGGCAAAAAGATGTCTCTGTCAATTCTAGAGTTTTGGAAGTTGCCTACAATGCACTTCCAGTTATTTAGGTAATACTATATCCTTCTGGAGTCTTTGATAGAGTTGAGGAGTTTATAGTTATAGTTAAAGCTTTCCTTAGTTATAATAAAAGATAAAGTATATATAAATATTGTAACTATAATTCTTACTTGATATCTGTTTTATTATATGTAATTTTACTATGTTGAAGATAAAGCCTTCCTTTTCATTTAAACAGAAAAGAGGAAGTGATGTGGGATTCCCCTCTGTATGCTATAAATAACATTGGTTAATAAAAGACTGCTTTAGACCTATAGCAGGGAAGAACCTAGGTAGAGGGAGAAAACTAAACTGCATGCTGGGAGAAAGAGGGTGGAGTCAGGGGGAGGTCATAAAGCCGCCAGAGACAGATGTGCTGAAATTTTACTGGTAGGCCACGACCTCATGATGATGCATAGATTAATGGAGATGCTAAATTAGAATGTAAGAGTTAGCCAATAAGAAGTTAGAGCTAATGGGTCAAGCAGTGTTTCAAATAATATAGTTTTTGTGTGATTATTTCAGGGCTGAGCAGTCAGGAACCAATAAGCAGCCTCCTTCAACAGCTGTATATTGCCTTTACCATGTTTAGGTATTTTCCTTGTATCGCTGCTCTCTCCAAGACCTTTATCAATATCATGCAGTTTGTAACTCTGATAAATTGACCCCACTGGAAAGTCTATGTGGGTATCTGTCACTCCAGCATGGCAGTAAGGTTTCCAGAATGCAACTTATTTAATTTTTTTGGTAGATCTTGCATTAAGTCAACAATTGTCATAACCTTAGCTCAGAAATTGCTTAAATAATCAATGAATAACACAGTGGGAGGAACATTATTATAAAATCTCTCAATATTATTAACCAATGCCTATCCTGGGCTTTAAAAACTAGAATAGAGAACATTGGACTTTTGAAATTGGTATTTCTAAAAATACTTAGATACATAAAACATGAACTTACTTTGACCCTGAAACTCTACAGAAAATGGTGAGATGCCACATCACACATTCCCTGGATTATTTTCTTATTCAAGAAAGAAAAGGACCTATTAGAAAAGGCAGCCTGGACTTTCAGAACCACTGAATATTTTGAATTAAAAACATTAAAAGTTCAGAGGAAAATAAATGATAGAAATTTTCAACAAAAAGACTGGCACATCACTTAGCCCACAGAATTTAAGAGCCAACTGTGGTACACACTCCTGGGAACTCACCCTTCCTGCAATTGACAGTGCTTCTGGAAATAGATGTTTCTCATGCCTTTAATATCCACAAGAAAATGATTTCTCCAAAAGCAAAGTTTCTTTTGCCAATCACCTTATTTTTGCTCTGGTGGCTTGTATAGTGGTCCACTGTATTTCCTGTAAGGTAGCCTGCACTGTATTCAGACAGATAAATTCCATTGAGTCTGAATTTTGTGATGTGATAAATTTGGACTATTTTTCAAAAAGTGAAAATTGGGGAAGTGTAGTTTTCCCAGTGCTTGAAAAAGTGGCAAAAAGTCCCCTACTTGTCTCTACGTCACATTTTAGAAAAATAGTTGAAATATTTTTATGCCAGTTGTTTAACCATTTAGCCTCTCAGCTCCTCCCCTTCTCCATGTTCACAGGAAGCTTTTCCACGCTCTGGTGTGTCCCATGTGGTTGCTGATCTACCGAATCCCCAAGCTCCCCCTGCTGCTGCTGCTCTCCACCTCTGCATTTCTTCCTGTTTCCTTCTTTCTCCTTCTGCACCCAACCCAACAGAACTCGTTAGCCAATCCTTACAGTGACCATGTGAGAGAATCGAGGAAAAGGCAAAACCCTTCTTCCCATGTACTGTAGGACTGAGCACTAAGTACCACTGTGCAGGACTGAGCACTAAGTACTATTGATTATTACTGAGAAGGTGAATCAGATGGAGAGGTAACCTTCATTATCAATGCTCCCTGCTGAAGTTTCAAAGCAGGATTTTCTTTCTGAAGTTCCCTTAAAATTACTGCATTCACGTGAATGGGCATACAAGACCCATGCAGGTTTTCTTTTGTGTCTGGCAAGGTGCTGGGTGAAAAAAAGCTCTGTACCGTCAGCTCTGGGGAAAATGGCAGTACCCAGAATTAAGAATGATCATGTTAGAAAGTAGAAATTTTGAGAGGAGGAAATCCATATTTGATTTTGAACATATTCAGGTTGTGAAATTGAACTGACATCCAATAGCCATTGATACACTCAAATTCAGGGTCCAGGTAGAGTTTGTGGGCCATCATCAAATGGGTCACACCAAAAGCTGTAGATGACTTAAGAAGTCAGTGTAGGTGAAGACCAGAGTCAGAAGGGGACTGTCCACTGGGTGACTCAGTGGCATGAGGTCATGAGGACTGTGTATCTGTATAGGGAAACAACAGAACTTGCTAAGCCTGATCCCTCAGCCCTAGAATTTCTAGTGACAAACATCTCCCCGTTATCCACACTGCTTTCCAATGTTCAACCGCGGTTGAAATTTCCAGAAATTAGCAACTCATAAGTCTTTATTCACTGCTCCAAGGCACATGAGACCATCTTGTGTTGTCCCACTCCATCCCACCGGGAAGTGACTCATCCCCTACCCAGGATGTCTACAGTGTACCACACACTAGTCACAACCTATGGCTCTGTAGACTGCCGCAGCTGTGCAGAGCCTGTGCTCAGGGAGCCTTTGTTTCTCTAAGTAATGGCCCCAAAGCACAAGAGTCATGATGCTGGCACCATAAATTAGAGTGATTCCTTTAAATAAAAGTATAGAGATGCGTGACTTTGAAAAAGGATAAAAAATATTGCTGACATTACTGAGATCTTCAGCAAGAACGGACCTGTTAACGAATCTATGTGAGGAGGAAGGAAATTTGGGCTCCAGACTGCAAAGCTTAGAGTCACAGGATGTGTCACTAAAATGAAAAAGTATCGGTTTTGTGCATTTTGCGTGTTTGTGTAAGGGAAAGACAAAGTACGCACCTTTGAAACAATGCATGGTTCCAGACACTGGCTGAGGGCTCTAGATAAGGGAATGGGAGAGAACAACGGTGTTGTGTAGAGAGCTGCGTGGAGCTGCACCATTAAGATGGTGCCATGTGCCGGCTTCTGCCCTCCGCCCTCCCGATGGCGGCGAGCGCTCTTTGGGGTATAACTCCTTATTAGGCTATGGCTGGAATCATGCGATCGCTTGTGTATGCGTGGACCAATGGGTAGTGCCCACGTAGCTGTCCAGGGTTGGCTGCCCAGACCTACTTAAGGGGTGGGAGAGGCTTGCCCGGGGAGAGACATGGCTGTCAAAAGGCCTGAATAAATTGCTTAAAGAAGAGCTCCGGTGTTGGGTCATCCTTGCTGGTCAAGGGAGCCATTACAGTGTTGAAAATTTATGTGAGTCAGAAACAAACTTCTTTGGAGGTAAACTGTTAGATTTCAAGGTTTATTTGAGTCGTCAGTTGGTGTTATATAAAAGAGGCATTGGTATCCTGAGTGAACAGAAAGCAAACAAAATCAACAGAAATCTATGGAATTGGCAGGAAACCAGCATCCAAGGTGGAGAATGTGGAGCTGTAAGTCAAGCGGCCACAGCATGGTTGATAACAAGGGCCTCGTGGTGTGTTAAACTAGAGGCCAGTAGCTCCAGAAAGGGAAACTGGCAGCTAGAATTATGAGGGATGTGCAATGTAACTAGTTTTCCTGGGCAAGGTATCAGAAGAAATGGGCACATAAAAGAGTCACCTGCCATACACATGGGAAATGGAGCGGGGGAATAAGAAATATTTTAAGCCTGGAAACACTGGGAATATTTCCAGAACAGACATTATAACCTGGAGACGGGGCCATTTGACAAAATTCAATTCTGGTGTGGTACATGTCACTGGGCTGAGAAAAAATAATAATGATAAAGAAGAGCTAAAGAAATGCTATAGTTTTAAGAATACTATTTAATAGCATAAACTCAGCCACTGCTCCCAAGATAGATCCCTGCCTGGGACAGAGGAATCAGGATAGAAGACGGAGTTATAAAGCCTGAGATGGAAGCAGGATGTGGGCATGGTTTGTAGGAACAGAATATTACAGAGCCCAGAGCAGTGGCTGAGTTTACTCTCTGAAAACAGTTTGGAGGAACCAAGATGAAGGGGCTTTCCCCTGTAGGAACAGAATTGTCCATTGCCAGTCCAAGTACACAGCTACACACACAGCCACACACACAGCCACACACACACACACACACACACACACACACACACAGTACTCCCTTCTGATGCCCCAAAGCCAGCTCCTGGGGCATCCCACTCTCTCTTAATCAGTTTGTTTGTTTACTTGAGTTTTTCTGAGACCTGCATGGAGGCAGCAGCATGAGCTCATGGGGTCTTTTCAGTTCTTGGCTTTACTGATTCTTTCTGTTCCCGACTGCTTTTCACACCTTTCCAGGCTCTCCCATAGTCGTGATTCCTGTACCTTCTCGTGCCATCCCATATCCAAGTCCTCAAATGGAAAAGAAAATGTATTTGTGCCTTTTTTGAGGGATGAGGGGGGCAAGGGATGCCAGGTGCCCCCATTTCCCAGCCCTCTCCAGTCCCCCAAAGCAGTAAGAACCCTTCTCCCCTAAACTGCCCTCTTATCTGTAACTTGGACAAATATATTTATATGACACATGTTTAAAAAAGAATCCTATTTAAGAAAAAATTGTGAGTGTATGGATGGCTATTGACATATTGGAAGCAAAGAGATTAAGGTCTTACTACTTTTAAAGAAAACAATATTGTGGAAACAACTTTGTGCCAAGATTTAAAAATCTTTGGCTGAACTTTAAAGCAAGTCTTAGGCACAAAACTCTCACAGACAGGAAGTAGGAAGGGAAATTCCAAGTCTTTCACCTCCTATGGTGGCCATAGCAGATAAGAGCCAAGCAAGAAAAAACCAGATGGCAGAATCTGGAGCCACAGAGGACAATAGACAAGAATGTCCCAAAAGTCCCAATCTTAGAACCTTCATCATTGAGGCCTCACAATGGCCATCTCAGCATTTTAGCCAATTCCACAAATCAGTGACTAGGGTATAGCTTGCAGGTTTCCATTATTTGAATGGGATGATTTTATAATTACCTTGTCCAGGGTCGCAGTCAGATGTGTCAGCTGATGAGGTAGAAGCATAAAAGTTGCTAATAATAAGAAAACCTAAAACACAATTACTAAATTTGCATATTTAAAAACTCAGGGGCAGGAGGGAAGTACAAGATCTTTGTAACGTGAGGGTCCTGCTTCATTGGGGTTACTGTCCCACCCAGTACCCCACAGCCGGCAAGCCCCAAAGAAAATCACACAGAGAGTCTACATTAAGTTATACACTGATTGGCCCATTAGCTCAGTCTTCCTACCAGCTCCCATAACTTCTATTAACCCATTGTCAGCCACATGGCCAGTACCTTTTCTCAGCTGGGCTGCTACATGTTGCCTCCTTGGAGATCTGCTCAAGAATGCCAGGGAAGCTTCCTGCTTCCCAGACTTTCTCCTCACCCTGCCTCTACTTCCTGTCTGGTTGACTACTTCCTACCTGGCCAATCAGCATTTATTTAAAACATGATTGACTGAACAGACAAGTCTCCTGCACCAGATCTTTTGCACATTTATTTCTGTGTCTACACGGCCATCCTTTGAAAATCTCAGGGGGCTGGTTCTTCTTATCCGTGGGAATCCGCAGACTCCATTCCTCTAAGTCTGTGACTGAGGATTCTTTCCTGATAATGTCCATCATGCCCAGATTGCTGCATGCTAGCAGACAGCTGGTTCCACTGACCGGAGCAAAGGAGCAGAGCTGCCCATCACTGGCAGTGCACTGGGTAGAGGGGAAATTGAAGGAGCCATGTTTACTGAGTGGCATCACTCCATCCACAATAGTTTCCCTGGAGAAACACAGCTATTTAGAAGCTACTAACTTCAGATTGTGTAGATTTGCTTCCTCAAAGGCATCTCTTGAAGTCCAGGAAGCATTCCTAGTTAATATTGAGGGTTTGTTTCCAGAAGTCATTTTCCTTCTGGATTCTGAGATAAGGAGTACCACCTCTTTCATATCAAAGCATTAGTTACTGGATGCCATCCTGTCTGCTCAACAGAGATCCCAATATCCACTCCAAATCAGCAGAACAAAACTTATCTCAAAGCGTATGCAAGGCTGTGCTGTACAATTGTCCCTTCAATTCTAACTGCACGGACAGGATGTGATTTGATTTTTATGCCTTCTTGAGCACATTGCTTATACCTTCCGGAAAGTCCCAGATACTTCTGGTGCTTGCTTATAATCCACTTATAAATGATAATACTCTAACACTAGGACAGGGACATAATTCATAATTGAGTTACATGCTGAGGGATAATTCAGTTATTCTGAACATGGCTGTATACCATTTTCTGTGTGTGGATAATGTTCACACAGATAACTGAGAATTCTTGCATTTCTTCAGATCACTACTGTCTATTTTAGACTGTAAAGGTCAAAGAAATAGAAATGTTTTAATACCCTTGACTAAAGGCTTAGTGTCAAGCACTTATTAAGCCCTTTTTCAAATTCAAATGTGAATGTTTTGATGCTAAAAATGTTCAAAAAAATCTTCTAAGATCTTATTGCAGTTGACAGTATACATTTGGTTTTCTCAGGTTCTGACACTATTGAATATCATACTAGATGTTCAGATATTATTTGTAAACTGAATTTTGCCTGAATTATTCTGCAGATTCCCTAGCCTGGCTTAGTGTCAAGTTTGTCATGCTTTTAACAGAAAAGTTAAAATTTAGTGTTCAATCTGCTCAGCTTGACCGTTTATTCTTCTATCATCTCTATACCTGATATAGAATCTCTAAACTTCCGGGTACCTTTGGGCTTGGGGTATATTCTGATACAGTAAAGAATTATAAAGAGCATGAATTACTTACTTAAGCCAAAGTACTTAAGTGCTGTCTTGAGATTTTACCTACAGTAATTTGGGATGCACTAAAGTAACTGATCATATGTCAAAGACACACCTGTTCCCCTCTACAAGGTAACGTCTGAAATAAGAAGACAGATATCAGAGACATTCTCTACCAGTATATAATGTGGGATGTCCTTCTGTCTATGTGTTGTTTTTATTCGTTAATGAATAAAGAAACTGGCTTAGCCTATAGCAAGGTAGAACTTAGGTGGGGAAAGCTAGGATGAGTGCTGGGAGAAAGAGGAGTCAGGGAGAAGCCATGTAACCCTGCCGCAGACAGATGCCAGAAGTTTACCCGATAAGCCACAACCACATGGTGATACACAGATTACTAGAAATGGGTTAAATTGATATGTAAGAGTTAACCAATAAGAAGTTAGAGCTAATAGGCCAAGCAGTGTTTTAAATAATATATTTTCTGTGCGATTATTTCGGGGCTGAGCAGCCAGGAACCAAAAGCAGATTCCTACAACAAGTACAGGTTGGCCATAGAGCATGAATAAGAAGTAAAGATGTGGCATCTTACACCACCCAAAGTGGGAACCGTCTCGTCTGATAGCTCCACTGCTCACCTTGTACTGTTGCAGACAGCTGGCTGCCGGAGTACACCAATTTGCCTTCTTGTCCTCTGGCTTCTAGATAAGGCCTAACATTGACAGTTCTTGCACTGAATTAGAAAAAGGGAGAAGAATGCAAAGAGTATTCACGTTCCCTTCACTTCCTACCAGTGGAATCACCTTGACTTGATGACTCCTTCCATTAAGGGAACATCTCTGAAGACTAACAGAATAACTCAGTGCTAGGTTTAGTAGCATCCATGAGATGCTGGATTCATTCTCAGGACCAGGGAAAGAGAAAAGCAAACAGAGTAGGGGGAATAAAGAAAGAAGAAAGCTCACAGTTCTCCCCATGATAGCTCATCCTAAGACTTTGTCTTTCTAGCTAAGTCATTTAGGAATGAGACCATGGTTACCTGTCTTGGGAGTTCATTATAGCTCAGATACTCAATTTTTCACCAGCGTCTTTGCAAACAGTCCTATCATCATGACTTCTTGAATGACTCTGCTGGAAAAGATGGCCACTTCCTAATGTAATGCTGATTGACACATTTTGTGGCATCTGGTTCAGTTATTCTGTCACTGCAATGTCAGTTGGTGCTCCCAGGTCTTCATGAAGACCCATGGTTCCCTCTACAACCAACCTTGTCAAAATCAAGAAGAAAGCTGGGAAATCTCAATTCCACTTTCCACTGAGCCCTGTTTATGAACTTTCTCCAGCTAATAATGCCTTTATTCTAAGAGGCAATTGTACATGTAAATTAGAGATCAGCTGTACTTTGGCCTGGCTCCTACCTGTTTTATCACTACTGAACTGATTCTTAGAAACTGGAAACATTTCAAATGGCTATTTTTGGTGCCAATTTTTTTCTCCTTGTATTCCCTCTGTACTTTTCCTGAAGAGTCTCCATTGAAATAGAGACATAACAATGCTCACAGTGTTCGTAATTCCTAGTTCTGGTTCTGGGTGGGAATGGTGTATCCCCAGTATGTTCAGTATGCTAACCAAAGAAAGTCAGAGTAGAAGGGAGCAGATTACTTACTGCCTTAAAACCAAGTAAAACTTGCCTCATCTTTCACAAAACATTCCATGACATCATCTAAGGAAAATCATGGGAGGACCTCAAATACATATAGTAAAATTTCAAGAGGAGAGAGACTAGTAAATGACAGACTATTGTCTATGGATCATGTTCAAAAGCACTGTCTGACATGCCTATATTTAAAATCACTAAAAATGAAAGTGAGTGTCATTGGATGCAATTTGTGTGTTATAGAAATCTGAATTCCTATTTAGACTACTTAGAGACGTACTTTTCCTCTCACAGAAAATTATTGCTTGGGGCCTTGCCTCTTTGTCCCAGAATTCTAATATTTATATAGATTTTTCACAATGAAGAAGCTTTTTCATATACAGTGGCAGCTCTGAACCATTTTCAATTTATGGATTCCTTTAAGGATTTAAGTCTTGATGAAGAGTGTCTCCAGTTATGGTCAGGAGATGAAACATCAACTTATGGGTACGGTTTGGAACGGTCTGCTGATATGTTTAGCTCCACTGGTGGGCTGATAATGCCATGTTCTACAGATTAATCCTCTAAACACTTCAAAGGGATGTGCATTATTTTCTTCACTTTCCACAGTGGTTCAATGACTAACCTGAGTCCTGGATGACTTTGATGTCAGATACCGTGTTAGATCTTGTCCCCTCTCCCATGGTGCTGCCCTACTTTTATTGCTGTGAATAATTACTTGTATTTGCAGTGAAGATTTTGCATGATTATACTAAAAATTTATTGACCCAATATGCCAAGATTTCCAAAATTTTAGAAATAAATCAGTGGCTTACAAATCTTACCTCTTCAAACCATGGACTCATTTTTTTGGAGATTCTGTTGTAGTCCAAATCTATTGCCTTTATTAACTCAAAAAACATCTTGAGTTTATCCCATGACGTTAAAATTAAAGATGTGTCTGTGCCCTGATTAAATATGCTATACATTATTTTAACCCCTTTTGCTTTGCTCTGTTTTTTGTTCCTCTGTGATGTTTCTTCCTGTGCTTGCTTCAGCAACTTCCACCAGACTCCTCAACTGCTAACTCAGATACGCAACGGCTCTATTTTACTGTTAACTGATCCACGTGGATAATGTTCTCATAGGCTAGAAACAATAGAACAATGCCAGCTTAATGCAATTTAAAATGATGTAGCTTTAATGCTTCCCAATGCTCGTGTTAGGTCTTGTGATGAAAAAGACTGAGGACTGCTAACTCATAGAAAGACCTGGCTCTGAGTTACTCTCAGATAAGTAACTTCAGGGAAGCGATAATTTCTTCATCTCAAAATAAGAGTTATGTAGTCCATATTTACATGATGAACTTTGGCACAAGTGTCCAGTGAGCTCCAGCAACTTCCAATGCACTAAGACGCTCTTATTAAAGTCAGTAAAGAAGTCATCACCAACAAAATCAACATTAGGTTGTTTAACGTTGTTGTTTTAAAACGTTTAAAGAGTAGTGAGTATGTATGTCCATGGTATTGCTGCACACATGTGACCATTGCTATTACCTCCCATGTGCTGGCAATGTTCTGTTTGATAATGTGTGCCCAAGTTCTAGAAGAGATGGTGCCATAGCTCCTTTAGTGAATGTGACCCAGAGGATGAGTCACGGTATCACAACAAGGAATCTCTACTATGGTTGTTTACCTCCTGACAGGGTATGTGGTGTTGACTGACCACTCCATCCTAAATGACCTGGTGTGACAGTCTTTAAAAGTTACTCTCTGGAACTGTACAAGTAAAGGAGCTATGTA
>JAQHUG010000008.1:15361119-15385780 GCA_028555095.1 Dicrostonyx torquatus | reverse complement strand
CTCAGTTTGGGTAGTGTATTGAAAATGGGTGAAAATGTGGAAAGTAAGGACTGGTTCAAGTCAACAGATCATTAGGAACATGTCCTTGGGGCTGGATCTTGACAGTCCCCTTCTGTTACTGCTTACTGTACTTCCTGTTTGCCATGGCATGAATCACAGTACCCTGCCATGCCTTCCTCACCAGAATGAACTGGATGAGAGAGCTAAAATAAAGAAACTCACCTTTAAGTGGCTTTCTTGCATATTTTGCAACATAAAAGTCTGACCAAAACACAGCAGTGGTTCTCAAACTTCCTATATCTGGAACCCTTTAACACAGTTCCTCATGTTGTGGTGACCCCAACCATGAAATTATTTTTGTTGCCACCTCACAACTGTAATTTTGCTACTGTTATGAATCATAAAGCAAATGTCTGATATCTCCAATACTAATAGGTGAGCCCTGTTAAAGAGTTGTTTGGACCTGCCCCCCAAGCAGTCATGATCCACAGGTTGAGAACCACTGTTCAACAAACTCATACATTCCCTACTTTCTGCTGACCAAGTCTTCACACCTTAGCAACCTACCAAGCCCCACTCTGAGCTCTAATTCTCACCAACCTCACCCTCAGCCAAATAGCATGGTCGGGCATGCCTGGTATTTGAAGTGAAATTATGCAGATAAATATATAAACTTTAATAAAGTTTATAATACTAAAAGGAATTATAATTTTTATGCAATTTTTCTCTGTTTTGTTCAATTTCTAGATTGTGGAGGGAAAAAATTTAAATGTTTTAAGAGGATGGGAGTAGATGGGGAAGGTGATTGATGTTGAGTTTGTCCCTCAAAGATACTATCAGGAAATCTACTGTGCGTATTCTTTTTTTCTGAGCCAAACAGGATGTTTGAGGCCACTTTACTATCTATGTATTTAAGCTTGCCTGATTGCAATAGCTGATGGCACAGCATGTGCCTGCCATTATGACTTAGGCTTCATCTACTTGGTCTTCAAGCAGTTTCCTGACACACGATTCCTGAAGTTCTTAGTATTTTCAAAGTGATGAAATGACCTGGACTAAGAAGGGCATTTGTTTTTTTTTTGTTGTTGTTGTTTTTGTTTTTTTTTTTTTGGTTTTGGTTTTTTGAAACAGGGTTTCTCTGTAGCTTTGGAGCCTGTCCTGGAACTAGCTCTTGTAGACCAGGCTGGTCTCGAACTCACAAAGATCCGCCTGTCTCTGCCTCCCGAGTGCTGGGATTAAAGCCTGCGCCACCACCGCCTGGCTAAGAAGGGCATTCTTCAGTGACAGGATTCTAAACAGGATGCCCAAAGGGTGATAAGATAAAGAAGACAGACAGCTGTGACTGGGAGGTCTTACCTGAGCCACATCTCATGTCAAACAAGCTTATTAAGAAGTACATCACCTTATATTCATTTTCTCAGTGAAGAAATGGGACCAAGTCTATCATACAATGGGATAAAGTCAGTGGGAAGTTAATCAAATAGTGTTGTAAAAAGGGAACACAAAGTATCCCAAGAACATTACTAAGCATACAGCAACCTTGAGGTTAATACTCTCAGCCCTTTAGGGAAAAGAATTGAGTTTCAGAATCTGAAGTCTCAGCTCCCTGAAGGCCATTCCCTCTGTACCAAGGCCGTTCTTAGCTCTGCCAAGAATATTTCTGGTTTAAGGGAAGAAACTGCGTTTCTTCTCCATAATCAGGGTCTCAAGGAAAGCCTTGATAATTCTAGTCCTCAGTAAAAAGGGTTGTAGGTAGAGCTTTCCCTGTGGACTGCAGGCCATCTACCAGATAATCACACAGAGACAAAATAACCACACTGAGACTTAATATTAATTATAAAGGCTCAGACAATAGCTTAAGCTTATTACTAGCTAGCTCTTACAACTTAAATTAACCCATGTTTCTTATCTATACTCTACCACATGGTGGTACCTTTTTTCAGCCTGGCATGTTCACCTTGTTTCTCTCAGTATCTTCTCATGACTCCCCTTTCTTCTACCCTGCATTCTCTTTTTAGTCCACAAGTCCTGCATAGCTATTGGTCAGCTAGTCCTTTATTAAATCAATAAGAACAACAAAAAGATTGTTCCACAGCAGTGGGTATCTTTCCTATGCTAATGAAATGATTGCTGGTTGATGGTTCTTCAATAACCACAGGACAGGGTCCAGTCACCAGAAAGATCAAGGTAAGATTGAAAGAAGTGAACTTTCAGTCTCATGTTATAACTAGTGGAGAAGTGAGATAATCACCAAGTCAGTGAATTTGTCAATTATGCATATGTATTGAAATGTCCATTAACAGCCCAAATGGACTGTGTGGCAGAGTTTCCAGATCACTGGACACACAAGAAGTTCCTGGAAGATGGAACTTCTAATGAGGGCACAGAAACTCTGTAACTCTGTGTTCCATCTCTGAGTCCCCACGTTCTATCTGGCCTTTTGTCTAAACTCTTCCTACACCCTTCTTAATAAACTAGTACATAGAACAGTTATCCTAGTTCTGTAAATTAAACTAGCAAATTAATGAGCTTGAGATTGTAAAAACATAAACTATTCTCAAGAGGGCACAATAAAATTTCCAGTTTATAGATCCATCAGAAGCATGGGCCACAGACTTAGGGTTTGGCAGTTTTGGAAGATGAAGTTCTTAATCTATGGAATCTAATGTAGATTCTTCATAGTGTGAGAATAGATTGGAGCAGGTTAAGTTGGAGAAGTTCTTTATTGGTGTGGTTGGACATCCCCTGCATCCCAATTAGTGTCATAATGTGCTAGCTGTGTGAGTGCTCAGGAAAAAATAAATACTTTTTGAAAAATCTATACAATAATAAGTGAAAAGAACAATCACAAAAACAGAGTCTTTTGCATGTAAATAACTTGTTCAAAGGAGTGGCCACATTAGACTTCATCATGATTTGTTTTTAATAAATTTAAAATAAACAGAAACTAAATATTTCAGAAAGAGCATAAATGGTTAATTTCCCATAATACTTTTAACTAATGGGAAAGAGAATATCAGTAACATTATATTTTAATTAGTGCAATTTAATTTTCATATATTCTTATCAAGATTAAATTCCATGTTTAAGCAAATTCTACAAACACAAGTATAGACATAAACAGCAAAAAGAAAATTAAGGGCCACACTTGGTTGGAAATTTTTTTCTTTTAATGTTATTTGATTGTTAAAGGGGCAAGCAGATGAAATACAGCCCATGTAACTGCTTTTTCTGTTTGATTGGCACACTGGTGATGGAAAGCAAACAAAACAGAAGACTCTAGATTGTGTCTATACCAGGAACAGATCTTTGGTTTTGTGTGTATATGTTGACATTCTTCTCATATATACAAATGTCCAGACTTGGAATGAGGTTTACATATATTTTAGTTTATTTATACAGCCATATTTATAAAGCATCTGCATAATGTTGCATCATCAATACACGTGAGATTTGTTGTTGGTCCCCATTCATGTCAGTCCTGAGCATTGCTAAGAATTTTTTGGTGAGTTTTAGGTTCTTTAGTAGGTGCGTCATGGCATAGCATAGTGGTAACTCTTTAGTAAGTGAATCGTGGCATCGTACAGTGGTAGTTCTCTAGTTGGTGATTCGTGGTGTATTACAGTGGGAGTTTTGTAATTTGTGTGTATCCTTCCTCTTTCTTTTTACTCTTAGTGTGGGGTTTCAGCATGTAGTCCATGCTGACCTTGAATATATGACCGTCCTGCCTCCATCTGTCAAAAGCTGGTGACTGGCACATTTTTTTAGTGAAAAAAGCTGATGTTTTGCATTCATTTAGTTGTGATCTGTACCTCCAAGGCTTGAAGAAACAATGAAACAATTTATATACAATATATAAGTGTGTGTGTGTGTGTGTGTGTGTGTGTGTGTGTAAAATTGCCCTACTTTGCTTTCTATTGCTGTGATTTAATAAAAAAAAAAAGTTTGACCAAGAGCAAATTGGGGAGGAAAGGGTTTATTTCAGCTTATACTTTAAAATATACCATCAAGAGAAGCTAAGGCAGGGACTTAGGACAGGGACTTGATACAGAAACCCAAAGAAGGGCTACTTACTGATCTGTTTTCCTTGCTTGTTTAGCTACTTTCCTTATATAGCTCAGGACCACTGCTCAGGGATGGCACCATACACAATGGGCTGGAGCCTCCTACATCAATCATTAAGCAATAAAATGCCTCATAGTCTTTCCTACAGATCAATCTGATGAAGGCAATTTCTTAATTAAGGATTCCCCTCTCCAGGTATGTCAATGTTACACCTGGCGCTTGTGTAAGTTTTAAATCACATACTGTATACGTATGTATGTATGTATCCACATCTGTGAGAATCCATCACTCCTTTTTACACTTTATTATTTCTCTCTATTGAAATTTTATTCTGGCCACTCTTTTGACATGATCTCGCCAGCATCTGTCTCATCTCTGACTCTAATTCTGTTCATTATTTTGTCTGTTGACACTTACTATTTCCCCCTGGTTTTCTTTTTACTTTTAAACCTTTCGTTGAACAGTCACATATTATGAATGACTATCATTCTACTACCAAGGGAACTTAAATCAACTCAGTCAAGATCTTAGCTGTATTTGAGGTTTTTGACACTACTGTGGTTCTGTGCTTTACACCATGGATACTATACTCTTCTGGTGGTAGCCTGCCACTGCTTGAGTTTAGGACAGATTTTGGAGTGTGAGAGGTGTCCTTGGTGTTTGTTCCCCTTATATTTTGCTCATCCTTGCACACAAATGCTACATAGCAGTTCTTCCAGTCTCTGGCAAGCTGCTCACCTGTAGATTTGCTTGCTGTTTGGCACTCAGTCCCCTCATTGGAAAGTAAAGAGAATTGTCTGGATTCCAGAGTCTTAAAGAGGTGGATTCTTTTTTAAACTAAACTGTAATGGTGTTCGTATTAGCCTAAGGAAGGGGCATCCCCTATTTTCCATAGAGTTGCTGTGGGAACAGAAATAGGTGTAAGATTCTGGACAGAGAGGAGTTTTTGATCATGCCCTTTCTCTGCAGAGAAGTGGAGGGCTCTGTGCATTTAGGGTCTCTCTTCTCACTGCATCTGTCCTGACTGTGGCCCGAGAACAGCCCCTCACCTCACAGGGTCCTGTAGCATATCTGGGTTTCCCTGGTGTCATGATGGAAACAGTCTTTTTAACCACAAACATTTAAATCTGTTCGCCTTTTGTGTGCCTTTTAGACATTTCACTTTCTTCTTTTTCTAATTCCTGAAATTAACATTTTTCCATCTCTCTGTCTCTGCCTCTCTTCTGTGTCTCTCTGTCTCTCTCTCTCTCTCTCTCTCTCTCTCTCTCTCTCTCTCTCTCTCTCTCTCTCACACACACACACACACACACACACACACACACACAACTTTTACATTTTCAAACATTTGGATCAGGCACACATTTCAGAACTCCAAATGCTTTGCTGAGGACATTTATTTTAGCTTGTGATTCTTTCTGGAGAGTCGTCGGCAGCTGCAATATTAATTCACATGTTCTCTTCTCTTATTACACCTTTCCCTTGCCCCCTCCCTACTCGATTCACACATAGGGTTACCAGTTTAAGGGTGCCCTCTCCTGTTAGTTTTAAAAAACAAAAATATTTTAAAGGATATTTATGGGGAGGAAAGGGTATCTGGGGCATTTTTTCCCACTTCCTTTTCTTCCAAATCCTTAGTTCGCCCCTCTCACTGTCTCATCTTCCTCCCACTGTCACATCTCCTAGGAGTACTATTATTTCTATATATATATGATTTTCCCCAAGAGCAATGATTCCCAAGAGTACCATTCCTGTCCCTTCCAAGACCTCTTCCTGTAAACAGTGCAGTGAAATACCAAATCCAGCTCTGTGTTAAAATCTATACTTATTCCTGATCTTTTTCTTCTAGGAGTGATGTTTTTGCTTGATGCAGATGTTTCTGTCCACCTACCCTTTTGTGTGGAATCTTTAGCCTCTTCTGCTTCTCTTCTACTTACTGGGCAGCAGACAGAGATGGCCTCCAGAACTTTGTCCATTATACTTCTGGATATTGTGGTGATTTTTAATCTAATAAATCTAGAAGCACAATGGGCTCTGAGTAATTTAATTAGACTCGCAGTTTACTGTGCATTGTGGTTAGAGGGCGTCTGGAGAAAAACAACAGCAGGTCTCTACCGTGCAAACTGTGTATTCACAAAATGGAAGTTGTGCTTAATGGCTCAAGCCTCGTCCTATCATCTCAGAAAGTCGAGACAAGAGGATCACGAACTCAAGTCTCAACTACGTAACTCGGTGAGCTCATGTTTCAAAATAAAATAGACAAAACTGGGCTGGGAGAGATAGAGCTGAAGAAATGGCTCAGCTGTTAAGAAGCGTGCACTGCCTTTCCGAAGCAATTGTACTCAGTCCCCAGCACCCAGGTCACGTGGTAACTCCAACTCCAGGGGATCTGACACCTTCTAGTTCCTGTGGACACTGGAAGTCCACACACCCACACATAGACCCATTCCCACCCACATAATTAAAAATAATAAAATAAATAATTTTAAATAGGTTGAGGATATAGCTCAACAGCAGGGCACTTGCCGGGCAAGCGTGAAGCTGTGTACAAATTCCCCAGTGCTTCATTTCGTTAATATTAATTCAGTGTTATACAGCATTAAAACATTAATTACCAGCATTTGTAATGAAACATAATGATATGAATGGACCTCAAAATCTTATCTTGACTTGAAAATGAATAAATAAAAAGAGCAAAATACAAGCCAAGTGCTGTTGTCTAGAAAAGATAGAAGAGGGAATTTGCTATAAATAAATACAGAGAACTTACTGCAATAGAGAAAATATTCTGACATCGGGGAAGAGCTGTGTGGTTGAACACATTTCTTGAAACACTTCAACTCTACATTTATAATATATGTGCCTTCTTGCCTTTAGATTTTATCTCAGCTGATTAGATTTTTTTTCTATAAAAGTCGGTGTATTGGTTCAATAACAGATCAGGTAATATAAGGCAGCCCATAAAATAGCAGATGGGGCAGAAAGATAAAATACATACAGTTTTAAATGGAAAGAGATTTAGAAAACAGACTTCATCTCCCTGCACCAGGTTAGTGCTCTTCCAGCCCGTTCAAGCATGGTGATCCTTGCTTCGGACTGTTTTCCGGAGAACCTAGGCTGGGAGCCAGAACTGAACCAAAAGGGAAAAAACAGGCTGAACCTGAGTATTTGTCTCCCTGCTTCTTAACTGGGCATTTGACATTACCAGCTTTCTCACGCTCCTGCTGCCACAATCAGGGTTACGGAGTTACTCTCACTGCCACACCCTCCCCACAGGGATGGACTGTGCCCTGAAACCGTAAGCCAAACCCAACTTCAGTTGATTCGGTCAGGTCTTTGTCACAGCTATGGAAAGAGTAATTAAGACACCAGGCTATGTGCTTGGCCTGGTGCAGGTGTGCCGGCCATCACTCTACCATGTGAAAGACAAGCGTCTCAAATGCTAATACTGGTGTCTCCCTACTTCACCCTGTCTACCTCTCTGCAGATACAAGCAGTCTGTCAAAATGCCCCACAGGAGAAAGCAGCAAACAGTGTCGCATGTATTTCTGTTGCCATCAAGTTTACTTATAAAATAAAGCATTTTGGTTTTAGCAAAAAAATAAATAAATAAATAAACTCACAGTACTATCATTCTGTGTTGACTTTTTAATAAAAATCTAACATATATAGATATCCATACATATGAAGCGATAAATGCTAGCAGACATGGCACTTTTCACTGTAAGAGCTTATAATACATCTTTAATGAGAGTGTCAAAGAAAACAGAAGCAAAATATATGCAAATTGAGATTGGTCAATATTTTTGGATTGTTTTTGGCCTACCGTTTTGACATATTCTTCAACATGAACATTTGTTTAAAATAAACAATTTAACACATACACAAGAAAAATAAAAAAAGAGGACAGAAACAACAAAGAGAGTTCTCACTAAGTTGTGCTCATGTACATTAAGAGTCTATCATTGTAGCCAGATGTGATGATAATGAGCACTAGCAATGCCAGCCCTGGGGATACTGAGGCAGGGGCCAGCCTGGGCTACATACAGTAAAATCAGTCTCAAACAAAACAAAAGGATAATTGTGGTTCACCCAACAGAAATTAAATCCATGAGTGTGGTTTTCAAACAAAATATTTCTCATTTCAAATAGAAACATTCGGATTTGCAGCTAGATTTTCTTAAAAGATGAAGAAAATGTATTCTGATCCCAAATTCAACATCCTGTATGTCTTTTTCTTTTAATTTCCCTTCTAAGAATAAAGTTTGTGTTGTTAAAAAAAATACATCATCTTCTTTAGATAGTGCTGACATGCACTGAGAATTTTAAGCATGTTTGTTTATACATACTCCTTCCTCAGCCATCAATTTTTTTCATATGGTCTTTGAAAAATAGAGGGATTTACATAATGGTACTATAGGCCACTTGTGTGGTATAAATACATATATCGCTAAGTAAACATTTTATACACATAAAATACATACATAACACTAAGTCTTGCTTATACAAGCTAAAGTAAAGATAGTGCCTTCTGGCTTAGCTCAGAAATGTAATTTCTGTAATGAATCATTTTTCCTTTATATCCTTTCAAGTTGAGATCTAGACAATAAGATGAAATTTTATACACACACACACACACACACACACACACACACATACTACAAAAAAACGTAGGAATAACCACCCCATCAGAAACTAAATGAACCCCAAACCAATGAATGCTAAATAGTCAAACACCATAATCAGGGAAGTGATTTTTTATTTCAGCTGGTCCATTTTCAACATTCATCCGAGCAAGAGAAGGAAGCCTCCATTAGTGGTTTTTATGGATGATAAGTAGATCTGCCTGAACACTGAGAAGCCTCCCTGGGTACAGTAATGTTGTCATTACTCCCAGTCGCTGTGTCTTCTAAAGGCTCACTGAGTCTCTTCTCCTTACCACGCCGGCGAGATTAATATCTAAACAACAGCAATAACAAATCTTTGCCCACTGTTGACTTAGGATTGAATGTTTTAGTCCACGAAAGGAAAAGGTCAGGGTGCAAAATAGCAGAGCAGATACCTGAAGTTTTTGAAGGAAGATGAAAACCTACTTCCTAATACAGGAGTTCTTATAAACATCCCTCCTCACAGAAGGAAAACGCTGTGAGGTGTGATATTATTTTGCCTGACTTTTCTTAATTCATTATCCCAGGCATCACCTGCCACAGGCAACAAAGAGAATTACAGTTGAGAACAATACCTCCAAAAAAAATCTATGAGAATATTATTTTCTCTTCTCTTCTCTCCTTTAAGCTTTCAGAATTTGGCTATCATTATTAGTGAGCACTATGATGTTCACAGTAAATTACCTTTCTCTATCACCACATTTTAGGTGATAAATGTGCTGGTTTCAAATTACTGCAGCAGTTGTGTAGTTAATTTTATGCACTAGAAATTCTTTCAATGGGAATGTAATTTCCAACACACGTATATGAGGCAGAAATCTCCCCAACTATCCAACACATGCTCACTAAACTATGCAGACATTTCATTTTAAGCAAAAGCCATCAGACAAATATTTTTCTGAGAGAAATTAAGAAAAACTTAAGGAAAAACACTAAACTTCATCAATTCTTGAAAATACTTAGAAATAATATATATATATATATCCTTTCCAAGTGTAATAAAATGGCTTAGAAGTTCCTAGAAAATGACTGTTCAAGTGTAACTCGGGGCCCGAATTGTGAATTTTTTACTCATTGTTGGTTCAGTTATGAAGCTAAATACTGGTTGTAGCATAAGGTAAGGGTCTTATTCTATGCTCCATGCCACTTTTAATAAATTGTGCAAAATTGCCAATATTTCTGATCATGATATATTTTTCCATCATCTCACACTTGGGTATGGCCTTATTCGGCCTCTTTATATGACTATGCCTTAAAGAATAAAGCCCAAGATGGTTATTAGCTTATTATATTAAACTCCCACCAAAAAACAAACAAACAAAAAAGAACAAAAAACGAGTTGTTCTTCAAATCTTACTTTTACTTTTGGATTCGGTTAAAAGACTTGGAAAGCATGCGGACACCAGCTTTGAGAAGAGGTGATTGTGATATTAAATTTTATTGAGATTTCACAGGTCCTGATTTGTGTACAGCCCTGTGCTCCGAGTTCCCACGAAGCAGTAAAACGTTTAAAATACTGTCTGTGCAAATGCAAAATTTATGAATTCACACATCTCTGGTTGATTTATGTGAAATAATAATGCACTATTTAATGCTTAAACATGGCTAGGAGCGATGCTAGCCTATCAAGATGTACAATGGAATAATAGATTTATAAGACGGATAACCTTCCTGCCTACAGAAGCTTGTTTAAGGTGTTGTACAGATATATTAAACTATATGTAATTTTATACTAACTTAATGCTGTAGGCCTCTACTGCAAGCAATAAAAGATTACAGCCCTGGCATTTGCAATAATAAAATGATCTGGCTATTCAGCATAAGGTGTCTGAGGAGTAAAAAGAGATAAGGAACTTGCTTCAAACTTTTGTCCCTTTTCGTGCACGCCACATTGCAAAATATTTCTTTTGCCTTTATGTTGCCAACATAAATCTAGGGCAAAGTATTTGCTCCCACCACATAGCAGAGGGGAGAGGACTTTGCGAGCTCTGGGAGGATGGCAATCAGATGGCTTGGGGAGGCCGCCGGGCATCTACTTGGCTCCTGATTTGTACAGAAAGCTGAAGATGTGTTCAGATAAATATAGCAGGCAATAATAGTGGGAGATTCTCTGGTAGCTTACTCTGGTTTTTAGCAATTTAAATATCTTTTCACGTCTATTTATTTATTATTTACGTGTGTGTGTGTGTATGTGTGTGTGTGTGTGTGTGTGGTGGCAGTCGTTGTACATGTGCTGTGATGCTCCTGGCATGTCCAGAACACTTCTTGCAGCAATAGGTTCTCTCCCTCCACCATGTGATTTCTGGGAATCAAACTCAGGTTGTCAAGTTGGGCCACAAGGACCTTTACCCACCAATCCATCTTGTGGGTCTCTAAGTATATTTTAACCTCAGAAGAAAAAACATAAAAATGATTTTTCATTTTTGGACCATTGTATAGCAAGCAAGCATTGGAATGCAATCAAGCAAGTTTTGATGTTCAGATGTGTTAAAAGATACATAAAAATATTCAATAGCTTAAAGTTATTATTCCTAGAATATAACACATGATTTTCTCTCAATGTTTAGTCTTCTTCCATATAACGTGGTTTAATAAAGGACAAAATATCTACTTAAATTATATAATTAAAGTGATAAACACATTTAAATATTTGCATCCTTATGCATGTTTTACTAAATTTAGCAAGTGCATTCATTTGTCTCTATCCTATGAAGAGGAATTCAGCATGATCTTCTTAATCCAAGTATGATTTGTTGAGAAAATATTTGTAACTGATGCAGAAGTTTAGCACAAACTCTTCAAAGGGATCGTAGTTTTGTAAGATAATATTCTGATGTACCACAGTTCACAGCGATTAACTGTTCATTAAGGGCAGCAGTTCTCAACTGCCCTGATGCTGCGACCCTTTAATACAGTTCCTCACGTTGTGGTGACCCCCGACCAGAAAATGATTTTAGTACTGTTGTGAATTGTAATACAATCTGATATCTAAACCCCAGTGGAGGTCAAGACCCACAAGCTGGGAACCACTAGCCGAGAGCTACCACGAGATGGACACCAATGCAACTCCATCTTCAGGGTGTACTTCAGAAGCTCCAGTTGCAATCCGTTAAAAACTTAATGACATTTCCAAAATGATCAGGAAAGCTTCGTTGTAGGTCTGTATCCACACTTCCAGCTGGGGATGTAGCTCCCCAGTCATGACAGGAATGTCAAGTGTATGGATTTCCAATCAGCTATGTTTGCCTGAAAATTATCTACTGGCATAGTCACCGTCAACTCCACCCCCTTTCTAAAAGGCTAAATTTCAACAGCTATTATTAATGGGGTTTTAGCCATTCCTATTCACCGTTTGCAGCGGGAACGCATATAACTAAGGCATGTCTGGGGGCTTACATGTCCTGTTACGTGGGCCAATCACTGTTAGATGATTTTCATCACTGCCCTGAGGCTGTGGACCCTCCCTGAGCAATCAGAGACCCTGTAACCAGTTGCAACTTGCCAAAATATGTGGTCATTCTGACTTTGGGAAAGACTTGACTTGCAACCATTGCAACCAATTCCCTGCAGGAACCATCTGCTGACTTTCCCTGTGACAAGCTACATCGCGAATGGACCACCGCTGTAAAATAAGACGGGTGGACCAAGACTGCTGTGTTTGCCAACCTCTGGCTATCAAAGGGACACAAACGCAGGATTGTCCAGGAAAAGCGCCGTTCTGAGTACAAAGGGCAACCAGAAACCATATTAGGTTTAGATTGTAAAAGAGGACTGCCTCTTTTCAAATAACATCACTGCAGACACCACTGTCCCCTCCTCAGACGCCACCAGCATTTTCTGTCATCGCACTGGGCTGAATTGCTACACAGTACTTTGCTTCTTTGTGTATTGTTTGGCTTCACCCGACTGACATTTAAGCTCCGTCTGAAAGCATCGGTCAGTGAGAGAGCACTTGCTTAGCATGCGTGAGGCCCTGGGTTCAAATCCTAGCACCTCAGAAAGCTATAAAATAGAAAATAAGAAAGATGAGCACTGTGCGCACGGGGACTAGTCCCTTGTGTTGACTACCGCGCATCCTTGTGCCTGAGACCACGCTTGGCACCCAACAGCAATCCATTCGGAAGTGTTTGCTGGTCGAACTCTTTCCTTCTTCTGCTAACTCTGTAGTCTTGAACAAGTCCTGGATTTCATTCTGCCTGTGCGTTCTAGAATGATGTAATCAGACTGTGTAGTAGCTCAAGTTAAAAGGTTTTGATTTGAGTCAAATGTTTTAATTCCATCCAACTATACTATGTTCCTCCTAATTCGTTTGGATAATATTAATTTTTGAAAGATGGCTGGTTATGGTTATTCCGTGGATTGGAGCTGCACAAATGCTGGTTTTTCCATTTTAACGATTTTCATTTGTCTTTAGTTGCGTTGGTTTTGAAGACTTAGTAGGTTGTGCTAGCTAGCAGTTTTCTGTTTCCCAAGTCCAGTTTCACCCTCCCCTGTGACCCTAACTCAAAGCATCTCTCCTGAGCCGACTGGTGCAATTCCAAGCTCTGCCAGTAGAGGGGGATGAACAGACATTGGAGGAGAAGCCCCGAGGCCTCCACCATTGCTTGCACACTGTGTTTTCCTGACTCTCTTCTGCAATGTCAGCCAGGAGGGGATGTGCTAGGTACTAAATCACCTGCCAAGTTTCAGCAGTAGCCCTCCAGGCAGCATCGCAGTAAGCTAAGCTGGTGCCAGAGCCGTCATCCCAGGCAGGCTGGTCGGCAGCCCAGTGTCTCCCTAGTGGTGCCTGTGTGCTAGCCCATTTTCCAGTACTTTCCTCTGGCACCCCAGCAAGAGGTTTCTTGTTTGCCTGTCAGCTGTACCTCAGTAATCTTCCCAAGCCCGCAAGCAGCAGTCTCCCACACTCCTGATAATGAGGGAAAATCTCTGCTGTGTCCATCTTCCTTGGGCACTTGCCTGAACCACAGAGTAAACCCGGAACTCCCTGTTCTTGCACTCTTAACTACTCTATTAACCGCTTATCAACGAACCCCGAATGACTAGTTTATAATTCTTGTGTGTTGGTGGTGTGCGTTTTATGCTTGGTTATTTGTTTTCATTTTTTTCAAACAGCCTGGCTGTCTATAGTCTGTGGTAGTATGGAACACTTAATGTGACCCAAGTCTCACGGTCTCAAGCCTCCTGCCTCATCCTGCTGAGGTCAGAGATGATGGGAGTGTGCCTGCACACCCAGCTTTAACATTATACATAGTTTTATTCAATATATCGCTAACCGTATTTCCTTTTGTTATTGTTGTGTTTATTTTTGCAGTGCTGAGTCCTCCTGCATGCCAACTGTGATCCAAGCCCTATTCATTATATACATATTCTTATTTTGAGTCCAGGTCTCAGAATGGCCATGATCTAACTGGCTTTGGGCAGGTCTCGAAGATGTGATCCTCCTGCCTCAGTATCTCAAGGAGCTGAAGTGACAGACCAGGTACATCATGGGCTTTGTTTCTAATTAATTTGTTCAGATCATCTTGTGATTTCTATTTTTTGAATGATATAGTGACTCTTAATAAACAAAAAATATGTGTACTTTTACCCTACATTAAGTTAATGTTTGTGTTTGTAGTTTATTAAGATTGGAAATTGATAGGGTTTTTTAGTTTTTTCATTACTTTAAATGCCAAAACCCTGAAATCTAAAGGCATATTGCCTTAGCTTCTAATTTCACACACAATTATTTCTAAAAGAGAGAGGTTTATCTTTTCACAAGCAAACAAAGTAGACCAACTCTTTAAAGCTCACTAATTCCTAGTTCTAACTTCCTTTGTACCAAAGAATGAATGCTGACCTTACCTTCCATAGATTACAGCACATGCCTTCTATGGGATCAGTCCTGTATGAGCCATCAGCGCCACCATATCTAAAGACAGCAGCAAGGGCAGGATTACGCTCCACCGCACTCTACTTGGACTACAGCTCCTGTACATCTATGGGACATCACATACTTAATGCAAAACCTGCAAAAAGCCATTATGCCATAATGATATTTTACCCATTTTAAATTCTTATATATTCCCTCCTTTTAACACTTGAAAGCCAAGTATACTGAGACTTCTCAATGCTTGCCCATCTTGCTTTTTCACTGGTTGGGAGGGATGGAGCCACATGACAAAACTACCCACACATTTCCCTGAGTTTCCCAGGAGCTGTGCTTGACCTCTGTAAGAAAAGGGCATGGCTGTAACTGGAAACAGGATGTGAGCACCAAAGCAGCCTCCAAAAGAAAAGAGGTGACTTTAAAATTTTTCTTTCACTGCTTTTCAGTCCATATTTTTAGAATATTGACCGTGTTAAGAGAAGTGAGGTAGTCAAAAAAGCAGAATAACTACCACATTGAACCACACTAAAAATTGCAAGCAGGATGGGTGGAAGACGTCAGGGGGAAATACCACGCACAGGAGCCACCGCTGCCTGATGTGTCGAGGGAGGAGAAGGTGATCTTACCTAGCAAGATTCCTCTCGTCTTCCTCATCTTCTGTTCATTCCACCCCTTTCCCTACAAGCTTCCTGACGCTTCAGTATCCTGGCCCAAGCCCCTCATTTTACAAGGGAGAAGGATAAGGTCAAGTCAAGGTCAAGTCCAGGATGACATGACGGATTGACGGACTGAATTTTTAATACATTGAGATCTATAGTTCTTGTCATCAAAATCAGTCCAGGGGGACTCTGGTGGAGCCTGCAAGTGTCCTTCAAGAATCCAGCCTCCCCTGTCTTAAAACAGAAACCCGGTTTTTAGATGAATACATTCATCACTGCTCAGCTGGACATGGACATGTGATGATAACTAAACAGTTATGTGAATTCTGGGAATTATCATTAAAGGTATAAAGTATGCCCCTTCATAGCACCTGGCTGTTTCTTGCTTAATCAGTTAAAACTAACCATCTGTCATCTTAACAGCCAGGTTGGACCCTGACAGAAGGACAGAATAGATCTTTGACATCACAGAGGTAGCTTACCATCCTTAGACTCTTTGCCTGGAGAAAGAAATTACTGTGTTTGAGCCACTAGTAGACACATGCAGCAAACTCTCACCTTGACTGGTACCCGTGATTTTAGGCTTATGAATTTGTTGTGCTCTTGTAAGCTAGAAAAACAAATCGTCACATCCCTGATGCATGGGTCCGGAGACCAGCCAAGACTTTGCTACTCACAATAGGAGCCACTGGTTAGCAGCAATGGCATCTTTCTATAGAAAGAGACCTTACACAGTAACAGGATTCTCGGCTAATGCCTACACACACTTAGGCATGAAAAGCACAGCCTAAGACTTCTTCCTGCTGCACTGGACTGTGAACAGAGACCATTGGTCCTCTTGACCATGAGCAATTTCTCTGCAGAATCTTCCTATGAGGATCAATAATAAGAGTTGGCCCTTGGCAAACTATCTAGGTCCTAGTTGATACATTTTAGGCACTGGTAGGCAGCTCTCCATCCAGGGTTATCTTTTACATTTAACGGATGTCAAATAAACAGTTGCAAATGGAAGTTTTCTGTGTTTCAGAGATCTCAAAGAACACCAATGTCACCAAGTAGTTTTAACACGAGAAAGTCTCTCTCTCTTGCTTTCTTTTTGGCCATGTACAACAATAGTCTCTTGCATAAAATGGACACGCTTTAATCCAGAGGCAAGTTGCTTGATCCCAGGGTAGAACTTTTTCTTCATGCTGTGGTCTTTGTACACAAGGAAGCAGAAAGCATATTAAAAAGTTTGATAATTATTAGAGACATTAGATAAATTTGTCCTCAGTCACATAGCACATCTGAGGTAGAAGTTAGGCTCCCATGGCCCTTGGATGCCAATGTTCTTTCAGACAAAACAACACTGAATTGCACAATTTGACCCTGAAAAGTCTTTTCCCAAGGACATTTATACATAAAAGTTCAAAGCTATGGGATGTCTGTTTTGAGTGGATAACTAGTGAAGAAATATAGCCCCTCTAGAGGTGCTATTTTGTTGCTATCTTAGGTTCTTAATTATTTTTTTTAAAAAAATAATTGTTATTTGGAATTAGTAACGCCTAAGGATGAGTGCTAGTGACTCAGTACATTTAAACAGCAGCTTCCCCAGGGAACAAAGCTTGGTTCTGTTTGTCTTTTTCTTATTTTGGGTTGATTTATCACTGTTCTTGTACTGGCAATTAGGAGAAACACCGTTAGCTCACTCCCTTGCCCCGTGTTCTTAGAGAAGAGCAGCAGATGTGGCCAAATACACTGGGAGCTCAGGTCAGACCAGCCCACGTTTATAGTGTTAAGTAGAACAGTAAATGTTTTTTTTTAGTGCGTAGCTCTACTTACTTTAACATGTAACAAATGTGACCTATTAAGACGTGTAATCTAATAACTTCAACACACATACACCCATATCATCATCACAGTCAAGACAGTAGGTATATGTATTACCCAGCCTCAAAGTTTTTCCATATTATCGTTTAATCCCTCCACACCACACTCCACACCGCACACCAGACACACACACACACACACACACACACACACACACGTCCTCTAACACTGACTAGTATTCATTTCTGCTATTGTGACTTCCCTAGCAATGGCATCGTGCAAATTCTCCCAGGAAGCCTATGGTTCTGCTGAATATCCATGTAGTTAGGAGTGACCGACTGCTCTTTGGCTGTTAAATGCTGTTCTGTTATAAGGGTACATGCTGTTTATCTTCCTGCTTGCTGATATTTGGCTTGTTCCCAGGATTTAGCTCTTAAAATGTCTATGAATAAGTCTTTGTAACAACACATACTTTTGCTTCTTTGGATGGAATTTCTGGAAATTGCATATTTGTGAATATTTGCATTTTCAAGAGGCTGCCTAAGTAGCTCTCATTAGAAACTCTTGAGTCTGAGAGGGTTATGCCAGATTAAGTTTCACAACTTTCTCTCCAGCCCTATTGTTTGTCTATTTATTATTCATTCACTCATTCATTCATCCAATTTGGCGGTGCTGGAAATCAAGCCCAGTGTCTCCTACATAGGCTAGTGTTCTAGCAACTGAATTCATTTACTATAACCTTCCTGTAATAGTGCCTACCTCAATAACATAGAGCTCCTTCTGTGTCTGTTCTAAGCATCTTACATTTTTAACTGCTTAGTGCTCAGAGTCTGTTTGGGGTGAAGTTCGCATCTCACACTCACTGGCTGTCCACATCAGTAATAGCCAGTCCTTTTCCACTGACCCAGTCCTGCTGAAATCTTTTGACTTTTTATGCTGGTCGTGATGAATATTTATTTTGTCCTCCTGACTCATTTCTTTCCACAGTCAATGCCATGTGGTCTGACAGTTGTAGTGTCTTACAAACAATTGTTGTAAGTCCTGCAACTCTGCTCCTTTTGTTGTTATTTGGGGGCTGTTCTGGGTGATTTGTGCTTCTTTGTTCATTTCTGAATCAGTTTATTAAATTCTGCCAAGTATCTGTAAGGATTTTGAATTAGATTGAATTAAATATATAGATCAGTTTAAAGAAAATGCTCTTTAAGGATATTGAGTTCCCCTAAAATAAGAACTTTTTTCTTTTTATTTCTCTCAGTTCATTTAGGTTTTAAAACATCTACCAATAATACTTAGCAGTTTTCAGGATATGTCATTCACACTTTTAAAAAAGCTTAACTCCAAATAATTCCTTTTGATGCTCATTTAAATACTATTATTTTAATTTCCAGTTGCTCACTGCTAGACTATAGAAATAAAACTGAATTTTATTCATTTTCCATTTTGGTTCTGATTTTATTTTGTTTTGTCCTGTTTCATAAAAATGTTGAGAACTGCTGCCGCAATATTGACTAGCAAAGGCGAAAGGGCTCAGTTTTCCCTGATCTTAAGGGAAGCCTCTAACATGTAGCCTCGACATTGATGACAGTTTTTATCCTGATCTTAAGGAAAGCCTCTAACATGTAGCCTCGACATTGATGACAGTTTTATCCTGATCTTAAGGGAAGCCTCTAACATGTAGCTTCAACATTGATGACAGCCATAGGTTTTTCATGGGTCTCTTTGTTGACCTAAGAAATGTTCCTTTTTCATTGTTTCCTAAAATCTGCTATCAGGAATTAATGTTTAATTTTGCCATTGACTTTCCCAGTATCTACCAAGACTTGAATCGGCTTGATTAGTTTTCATTACTTTCTTTGGAATGGGAGGAGCAGTATACATGAAGAACTATATTTCTTGATTTTTAACTGTTGCTAACTGCCTGCATCCCAGGGTCAACTCCAGTTGATCAGGCCAGATTATCCTTTCTTTTTTGTTGTTGTATTTTTTTCTTTTTCATTCAAAAATTTACACTTTCTCCCCTTATCCCAGTCCTCCCCCCGCTCTCCCACTACCCCTCCTCCCTCCTCCTGCTTCCTTAAGAGAGGGCAGGGTAGCCTGCCCTGTGGAAAGTCCAAGGCCCTCCCCCCTCCATCCTGTCCCAAGAAGGTGTTCATCCAAATAGACTGGGTTCCCAAAAAGCCTAATCATGCAGAGAAAATAGGTCACAGTGTCATTATCGATGGCTACTCAGTCTGCCCCCATTGGCAACCACATTCAGAGTCCGATTTGGTCATATGCTCCATCATTCTCAGTCCAGCAGGATTGAGTGAGCTCTCATTAGATCAGGCACACTGTCTCAGTGAGTAGACCAGTTCCTTGCAGTCCTGACTTCCTTACTCATCTTCTCCCACCTTCTGCTCTTCGACTGCACCTTGGGAGCTCAGTCCTTCGCTCTGATGTGAATGTGGGTCTCTGCCTCTATCTCCATCCATTGGACGAGATTTCTATGGTGATCAAGATATTCATCAATATGACTATGGGACAAATCTAGTTCAGGCATTCTCTCCTCTGCTGCCCAAATACCTAGCTGGGGACATCTCTGTGGACCCCTGGGATCCCCTCTAGAGCCAACTATCTTGCCAAACCTAAAATGACTCCTTTAAGGTAAATATCTTATTCCCTTCTCCAATAACCACCCTTCCTCCATCTCCACCCTCCCTCTCTCCCCAGCATTCCCCAGCTCTTCCCTTCTTTCTTCTCCTTCCCCCTTCCCCTACCCTCCTCCTCTACTCTCTATCCTATCCTCCCCACCCCACCCCCGTGCTTTCAACTTTTGCCCGGAGATCTTGTTTGTTTCCAATTTCCAGGAGAATATATATATATATATATATATATATATATATATATATTCTGAAACTATGAGTTCTGCCTTTTTCATTCTTGAAAAAATAATAATCTTTTTGTTTGGGAAAATATTTCCATTATGTAGGAAATTTTAAAATAACCATTTCTTCCAGTATTATTATGGAATAGTAATTCCAGTGTGTTATTCTGATGTAGTCTACCATGTGCTGCATGTGGTAAGAAATAGCTCTTGACCATTTTCCTGAATGTTTACAAAGCTTTGATGTTTTTCTCTGCCTACTTATAACATTTTCTTTTTGACTGGCCTTTTAAGTCATTTTGTTTATAGGGAACATTATCTTTCTGTTTCTGTATTCAAAGGGTAATTGTGTTAGTTAGCGTTTTTGTTGCTGTGAAGTTGCACCATGACCATGACAATGCTTAAAATTATATAATTGGGTGGCTCACTTATAGTTTCAGAGGTTCAGTTCATTATCACCATGATGGGGAGCATGGCGGTGTGCAGACAGGTGTGATACTAGAGAAATAGCTAAGAGTCCTACATCTTGCAGAAAGTTGACCAACACATGGAGCGGTATCCTGAGCATAGAAAAACCTCAAAGCCCACCCCCACCATGACACACTTCCTCCAACAAGGCCATACACACCCCAACAAAGCCACACCTCCCAATAGTGCATTCCCTATGAAATTATGGCGGCTGATTATATTCAAACTCCCAAAGGTATGTTCATCAATAATCTCATAACTTCAGGCTTTTGCTTTTCTTATTCTTGGAAATGCTTTCAGAATTTTTCTAGTGCAGGGATTTGTTTCTCACAGAAGCATAAACACTTTCCAGTTACCTCACACAATATTCCTCATTCAAAAAGCAAATGGAGCTGAATTCAAATCTAATCTCTGCCCCTGACTAACTAGTATATACCTTCTTAAAACTTTATTTCCCCACTTCTGCAAAGAATACATGAGAGTCTGACACAAAGCACCAAGGATCATCGCCTGCATAAAACATTCTACAAGGATTAGAATATTTTGTCCCTAGAAATGAAGCCTCTTTTTAGTTATCAGTATGCCTAATAGAAGGCAGTTCATGAAATTTTGCAAAAATAGAAATGTATTCGTGCTATTTTGTATATGTTTTGCAATACATATATTGCTCTTGCTTTGACCTTAAATTGATGTTTTAAGAAATATCAACTGTTTGGCATGATTGTCACCATTGCTGAAAGACTTACAATTCAGTTTTTTTGGGGGGGGGTAAATCTTTCACCTCTCTCCACCTGGTGCCTTAGAAAGTCAGTGCTATTTCTACAGAATGTAACACATGAATAAAATATCAACCAAGGCATGAATACCTAAAATTCCTATTATGGGAGACAGCCAATTTACATTTTAGTTACCAGCTTCTTTGGGGGCAAAGTTTGCAATATCAAATTTAGACTGATACGGGGAATGGGGAAATATGATGAATTTTTATTTACTAGTATTAAAAATAATAACTTTACCATCGTAGCTCCTTGTTTTTTTTTCCGACTCATTTGTCAGAATATTTGCTTTATGTGTTACATCTAATTACATGCTGTACTTTTGCGTGCCAGAGTATGCCATATCTTTATTCACTAAGAGTTCCTTACTCTTTATTTGTGGAACAGTCTTGAGCTCAGAGACAGAGGAAGAGACCACTTCTGGCAGCTAACCGTAGATTAAGAACCAGTTAGTATTTTGGAAGTCATTTTATGGGGAGAAAAGCTAGCAAGATGCCAATAGCAATGGCTACCAATTACCATGGCTGACATACTTTTATGCTTTTTGAGATAATGGCAGGGATTAAGATGTGAAGCTGCTCAAGGTGTAATCACTGTGAAGAATTCATGGTTGGGAGTTTGGGAGTTTTTCCATTACAACCAATGGAGAACTATTTGGAGGTGGTTACTGATGAGCAGGTCCTTTGGCTTTTCTCTAGAATGAACCATGTCGTTTGACTCACACAATGATTAAGGCCCTTCCAGGTAAATCCCAGCAGCACCAAGCTCTTGGCCAATGCTTTCTTTTGCAATACGCTTGCCTATTGCTTTGCTCAAACCATTTAAAATTCTTCAGCAAGGAAGTCTTGCCTTACAGAAACTTGTTGGTACAATGGTTAGCGCTAATTGTCAATTGAACACAACCTGGAATCACCTGCAATGAGTCTCCTTGAAGGATTGCCAGCATAAGATTAGCCTGGCAGGTCTTTGGGGATTGTCTTAACTGACTGAAGTGAAAAGATTCTTTCCAGTGTGGGTGGTACCATTCCCTAAGCGAAATGCCCTGAACTGTGTAAGAATGGGGGACGATAGCTGAACACAAACAAGTAAGCGATCATTTCTCTCTGGTTTTCACTGTAATTATGATGAGCTCTTTGAAGGCTCTGTCTTGACTTCTCCACAATGATGGATTGTAACTTGGAACTGTAACATGAAATGAACTCTTTTCTCCTCCCCTAAGCCGCTTTTCCTCAGAGTATTTTATCATAGCAACACAAATTAAACTAGAATATGTTACGATGAAATTAGACTCTGAAGATCACCCATGGGTGAGTATTAAAGAGAGAAAAAATGTGGTAAGCAAAAGCTGAGTTATCCTTATGAAAATTTCAAAGAAGGAGAAATTTTCACAGATAATGAATTCTAAGATAGTTAGAATTAAAGCCTTGTACTTAATTTTATTTTAATTTAAGGATTTAATACTTCATAAAAGATTTTGGTTAATGGTATCATTATTTAAAACTAAAATTATGAAACTCTTTGAAATTAAAATGAAAGCCTTAGATTATTATATCCCTGGAAAAGACTTAACAGCATATTGATGATTTACTTTTCTAAAGTATGCATAAAATGCAACTAGATAAATTAGATAACTACTATAAAATAATGATATTTTAGTAATAATACATTAAGAAACCACAGGAGGCCTGGCGGTGGTGGTGCACGCCTTTAATCCCAGCACTCAGGAAGCAGAAGCAGGCAGATCTCTGTGAGTTCGAGGCCAGCCTGGTCTACAAGAGCTAGTTCCAGGACAGGCTCCAAAGCTACAGAGAAACCCTGTATTGAAAAACCAAAAGAGAGAGAGAGAGAGAGAGAGAGAGAGAAAAGAAGAAAAAAAGAAAAAGCACAGGAGATTTTCAAGAGTTAAGTATTTCCTGCAAAGTTTAAAAATAATCATCAAGATTGTTTACAATCATTGGACTGCAATATACAAGATATTTTAAAATAAAACAAAAAATATTTAAGAACCAATTAATTAAGAGACTGCCACTATCCAATCTTTTAAGCATTTGCTTATTTATCATTGTTATGTTTATGTGCCTAACACACATTTATGTACACACATGCACTCAGGAGCCCGTGGAGGTCAGAAGACATCGGATCCGTGGAACTGGAGTTACAGACAGTTGTGACCCACTGTGTGGGTGCTGGGAACTCAAAGTCGGTTCTCTAAAGGAGCAGCAAAGGCTCTTAACCTCAGACATGGAGGGCCAACCAAGCCCACCTGGAGTTTCAGAGGGCCTCATCCTTAGAAACTTCTGTCTCCCATGATGAGAGGAAGGGGAGGACATTAGTGGCAAAGAGAAGGGAGGGAAAAGAAAAGTGATAGAAAAAGCACTCTTATCCTTCCGTGGTAGACAGAGAAGCGCTAGTCCTGCTGTGGTAGGCGGAAAACCACTAGGTCCTGCTGTGGTAGGCGGAAAAGCGCTAGTCCTGCTGTGGGAGGCGGAAAAGCGCTAGTCCTGCTGTGGGAGGCGGAAAAGCGCTAGTCCTGCCATGGTAGGCAGAGAAGCTCTTATGCCTTGGTGGCAGGCTGTTCCTCATTGTCTCACAGCACTCTAGGTGACAATGACAATTACCTCCTTTTTATCTATGTGGCTGCTGAGGAGCCAGAGCGTCTCAAGACCTCGCTTATGTCATCCAGTTCTTCTGCACCAGTGTCAGCTCTTTAGGTTTTCAGCACACCCACCAACTTCCCCACCTCCCACCTACACTACTTTCTTTTCTATTGGCAGGAACCAATTGTTCTTGCTTTCGTCCTTTCTCTCACAAATTTCACAACCTGACCATGGAAGGAATTGTCTTAGAGGAGGTCTATGCAGTGAGAACGGCATCCACAAAGGAAGAGTCTAGAAGGCATACTGAATTGTGCAATTGAGAAATAAACCTCTTGCTTGTTGCAGCTGACGGCCTGGTTATTGTGTCTGGGGGCACTCCATTGAAGACCTCCACGTTGAGGGTCTTTCAATACCATTATTACCTGTGATCAATCTCAGTTCAGGAAATGCTGCTGATGTCTTTAAGTCCTGACCCCACCCCTTTGACAGTCCCACATCTGAGTCCTGACTGTATTTAATCAATAGTTTAAATGGGTGGAACTAGCAAAAACCATCCTGAGTAAAGAAACCCAGACCCCAGAAAGATGAACATGGTATGTGCTCACTCATAAGTAGATACTAGCTGTAAAGGAAAGGACATTAAGCCTATAGTCCACAACCCTAGAGAAGCTAAGTACCAAGGTGAACCCTCAGAGAAGCATATATAGATCCCCCTGGGAAGGGGAAATAGACAAGATCTCCTGACAAAATTGGGAGCATGGGATGCAGAGAGAAGGAAGGGTGGAAGAGGAAGAGGGGGGAGGGTAGGGACAGGGCAGGAGAGCTTCAGGGAATTGGGGTAGTTGAGATGGGGGAAGGACAGAGATGAGATCAAGGAAAGACATTTTGATT
>JAQHUG010000008.1:15335951-15358139 GCA_028555095.1 Dicrostonyx torquatus | reverse complement strand
ACACACACACACACACACACATACCTGACAGGCACTCTGCATTCCTCTGCCATCGCTAATGCAAAGCTTAGCTGTCCTCAGGGCAAGTTGAATGAGCTCCCCAGTTACTCATCTGGATGTCAATAGGACGTCTTGACAGCTGGATACTCTTCAGTACACAAAACAGCTCCACAAGTAAAAACCAGTTCAAAGCAGCATTTACAGAAAGCCAGTTCGCTATCTTGACACGCACATTACTTAAGCACGGGATTAGTGTCTACATTCCAGGACGATGTCACAGTGAAAGGTTTGTGCTCTCCTCTCCGGTTCCAGGACTTCTTTGGGTTAGGAATCTGAATTAAATTCATTGCATATAAAAAATAGTTGCCATGATTTTGGACTGTTACTATTTGTGCTTCCAATAGTGGCAAACAGGACAACTATATTGTACAAGTTAAGTCTGTTCCACCCACAGTACAAGAAAAGGAGGAGTGTGGTAATTCCTTGAGCCATGCGCATTACAAAAGATGCTATGGTGTCCGTCTTCAGCAATTTTAGAAAAAGATGTTAAGTCATATTTTCCAACTAAAGTCATATTAAGATAGAAAGGTTATGAGTTTCCTGGTGGGATATTCTGCCCTACTGTGCTTGGCAAACAGAAGGCTTTTAGGTACACAGAACCCACCTTGTGTCCATTTTTTCCTATTTATTAAGTTTTTATGTCATTTGAAGTGCAAATCTCTTTCTAAGCCATTTTCTGGCTTCCTGGATTTACCTAAAAATTACTTTCTTCAAACTTAAGATGATCTCACCATCTAAGATACCCACTTCCCACAAAATTATTAAAGCAGATGCATGATGTTTTGTTTTCTCATGCCAGTCGGTTGAGAGGCTGATGTTAATTCTACTTGTTCCCTCCGTGCTTTCACACCCTGCTTATCTGGGAGCTGAATCTGCTTTTAGTTCCTGTTAATTTACCCATGACATATTTGTAAATCTATTTTAATTCCAGGGGGTAGGGGGCAAGAAGTCGTTTCCCTGGAATGAGCATTATGTGTTCAGTAGGTTAGGTTTTTGTGATACACTGTCCAGAAATGTAGATCTGAATTACATGCAACTAATTAACAGCATATTCATTGAATGACATGATTTGAGAGTTTATGATACATACATTCTATTTGAAAATGGCGTACTATTTGTGTGTGTTACTAACCATTAGCTGAGAAAAAAAAATTTCCAAAGCAATTGCATTTAGAAATAATTTCAAAATGAGTCATGAGGTATCTTTGCTGGGGGTTTGCCCTATATTCTGGCTTTTCTGTTTAATCAATATGGAGAGTTTTTTTTAATGGCAGTGACAGGGCAATGATAATGAAAATACTGCCTGATTCTGGGCACCAGTACAATCTCCATCGGAAACAGGCTCTTCTTTCTGTCCTCAAAATACTTGATCAGAGACAAAGCTGCACCAGTCCCTCCCCCTTCCTCCAACTTTTATTTTGTGAAAGAAACTGATAGTCAGTCTCTCTTGCGTCCTTGGTGTCCTTTCCAATGCCTAAAAACAGGCCAGAGCTTCCTAGGGCCTGAGAAAACGGAAAGCGTTGGTCAGCGGCTGCCTACCGTTCTACACGATCGGATGGGAGGAATGAGCTCTGGCACTCTACTCTCTGATGGAAGAGTCGTATAATTAGCAACAATGCATGTCCCAGAGTAACTGGAGTTCTTTGAACGCACTCAGCATGAAGAGGTGGTAGAAGGCCAAAGTGGTACATATGTGAATCGCATGCTTTGATCATTATGCAGTATATACATGAATCAAAATATGACACTTACCCAAGAAATATGTAGAGGTATATGTCTATATGAAAATAAATGTTAAAAAAAAAAGCAAAAATGGTCTCTGGTTTCCACTGACCCAGTTAACTCTGTCATATCGGAACACAGCACAGCACAGGAGTCATCTACAGCAGAGCCCCCAGGAACCCCAAGAGGAGGTGGTTGATCTTCAACCAGCTTAAGAGTCTGACTCACAGTAGTCCATGAATAAGTGTTTGCTTTTGAGATAGATGAGTGTAAACGATTCTAAAGATGATACTTTAGATAGTAATACTCACTAATCCTCAATTTCTACCTGTCTCATTTTATTAATTCTTCAAGTGTTCCATAAAATGCATTTTGATCATATTCATCTCCCATTCTTACCTTCTTCAAGAGCCATGCTACTTCCCTAGCCACCTAACTTAGTGCCCTATTTTTGTTTAAGCCCTATTTCTGTTTTCTGTGTCCTCTTGGTGTGGGACCCTACCCTTAGAGCATGTACACATTCTTTTGTTTGTTAGTTTGTTTTTTCAAGACAGGGTTTTTCTGTAGCTTTGGAGCCTGTCCTGGAACTAGCTCTTGTAGACCAGGCTGGTCTCGAATTCACAGAGATGTGCCTGCCTCTGCCTCCCAAGTGCTGGGATTAAAGGTGCCAAGTACACATTCTTTAAAAATGTGGAAACTCCGAGAAGCTACCAATTGTTCTGCCCAGGTACTTTGGGGTATGGGGCCATCCCACAAAGTGTGGTCACCCTACCAAGTGCACAGCCATAAAGAATACTGGTTCTCCTCCCAGCAGCTAACAGTTCTTAACAGCTTCCCAGCTAGATGTGGGACTTCACGCCCACCTCTGCCCATCTATGCTGGGATTTTGTCTCGCTTGAGCTTGCACAGATGTTGCACATTCCATCACAATCACCATGAGTTCAAGGGTGCAACTATCCTGTTGTGTCCAGAAAACAGCTTTGTTGTAGTCAGCCACAACCTCTGGCTCTTACAATCTTTCTACCCCCTTCCACAATGATCCCTGAGCCTTTCAGGCAGACAATATGATACAGATAATGCTCCATGCTAAGCACTCTGAGATCTATTCTCTGTGTGTTGACCAATTATGGGTCTGTGGGTTAATCACCACATACTACAGAAACAAAGCTTCTCTGCTGGGGCTTGAGAGATGCCTCACTAAATGCATAGTGTCACCCTCACCGTGTGTGTGTGTGTGTGTGTGTGTGTGTGTGTGTTGTACAAGATGGTCCTGAACTTCTAGGCTCAAGTGATCCTCTTGCTGCAGCTTCCCAAGTAATTATAATTTCAGACATGTGCCACCACGCCCAGGTTTAATCTTAGCTAATGGATACCATGTCTAACATTTGATGTGCTGATTTCTTTTAACACAGTAGTTCTTGATGGGCATTAGCATTGCTTGACAATTTGTTAGAAATGTAAATTCTCATCATACATCCCATAATCTACATATGAGAAACTCAGGGTTGGGCCTTTGCAATCTCTATTATACAGACTTACTCATTCACTCATTTGTGTGTTGCGGTGGGGGCAGTGCATGCACACAAGCCTGAGTATGAGTACCAAATGCATGCCATGCCCCCCAGAAGCCAGAAAAGGGTATCAGATCTGCAGAACTGAAGTGCCAGATAGTAGCGAGCCACCTGACATGGGTGCTGGAAACTGAAGCCAGGTCCTCTGGAATTGCTCTTATCCACTGAGCCATCTCTTTAGATCTGCAGTCTATACTTGGATAGGCCTTCAGGTGATTCTGCCTGCTAAAGCTGTGGCAAGCATGAGCTTTGTTCACTGAAAGTTATTTTATAAAGTGTGTCCATATGAAAGTGCGACTGTGCCTTCTAAAAGAACCAAACAGACCCCCACATCTTCGAGCTCAGTCTGAAGGCCCTTCCAGCAAACCGAAGAAAAGTGGCACTCAGCTCTCACCGCTATTGCTTTGGTTGCACTATGCCAATTAAAATTGTCGAGAACAAGCTTGGAACACCGTTGTACAATCACTAAGGTTTTTGTTGTTGTTCATGAGTGTTTCTAAAAGGCATTCCAAGTCTATTGTCCACAGAAAGTGTCGCTGTTCTCAGACGTGATGGCATGACACAATTCCATGCCTGGTATAGTGTGCAAATTCTAAATTTACTGGCTCTGTTCGGTGGCGATGAAGCAATTAACACCGCAAGCCCGACATGTTGTTGTAAAAGACAAGCCACAAAACTCTTCGGTGGCGTCTTTTCTCCTAATGTTGATTACAGGTCTCTGTTGTTCCATTGTCCTCCCAATGCGGGCAGAGGCATTTGAAGACCTATCGGCTTAATAACATAGGTTTTGAAGAAGTATCTTTGAAAGAAGATTGTGTTTTATTGAATAATAATGTTCAGTGTAGAATGCTGTGTGTTCAACTGCTCCAAAATTTTAAGACTAGAATAAAAATTCCATTTGTTGTATTAAAAACCCTTCTCCAAAGCTAGGCAGTAGTGGTACATGCTTTTAACTCCAGCACTGAAGAATCTCTGGGCTTGAATCCAGCCTGGTCTACAGAACAAGTTCCAGGACAGCCAGGGTTACACAAAGAAACCCTGTTTAGAAAAACTGAAAAAAGAAAGAAGAAAATAAAAGAAAGCTTTCTCTGAGATCCACTGAGATTGAAACATTTCATCCTGCAAGAAGATTCAGAGGCAGGAAGGTAAAAAAACTTAAACTAGCTTCAGGAGGTCCCTGAAAGTGACTAGATTCACTAGCCACGCCCCTCTGCCAAAGTAAGCAATAAAAGGGGAGAGTTGTCCTCAGCTAAGGAAGCTGAGCTTCCAAGAAGATTCAGAAAAGCCCAGTCTCAAAGAAGACCCACAAAGGAGAAAAGCTGCAAAGAAGACCAGGTCAGCCACCTGGAAGTAGCAGAAACCAGCTGAGCTGCCTGGAAGAGGGTTAGACCAGTTGAGTCACCTAGATAGGTTACTCTCAAACCAGCTGAGCTGCCTACAGGCTACTCAGCTTACCCCAGGTTCTCAGCTTTTTAAGTTGTCACCGTACCGGGGTGGGCTTTGGTGATGCCGACTATCTTTGAGTCATTTCTTCTCCTCTAAGTAACCTGCCTGTAGTGATCCCAATAAATCCCATTGGTTCACCAAGTTGTCCGTTGGTAGCGTCCACATTTTGGTCTGTCATTGTTTTCCTTATTAGGGTGAGTAGGCACATGTGTTGGATCTCCCCAGGAAATACTTCATCACGCACACCATAATCTGGTTCATTTCATCAATTTGAGCAAGGGTTAGCAAGGCCAATCTATCTCTAGCAGTACCATGAGACGAGAGAAGCCAGCTTGAGAAAGTAAAAGCACCTCTAACAAGGGTTGCTCCTACGACAGTTCCTTAGGAAATCACCAAGACTGGTTCCCAGTTAAGACCTTGGGTTCCTGTCTGGGTCTCTCCACAATACACACTGGGATCCCTCACTACGTATCAGCTGTAGTCCAGGAGTCAATGCTCAAGCAGTCAAAAAGCAGAAGTTTTCCGACTCTGAAGGCCCTAGTCAGAAAGTCAAAGCAGCTTCATTCTTAGTGCATGGCACATGTCAAGGACACCTAAGAACTCTCATGAATTCCAGGAAAGAGAAAACACATTCCATTTCGTCTTGAGAGGAACCTCAAAGAACTAACAGCCACCTGTTATTTAGCATAAACTGTTTATTTGCTTGTATATAGATTTTGGGCTAATAATGTTTTTAGCTTTCTTTGACTGCATGTCCTATATTTAATGTAAGAATCTAATCAGTGAAATGAAGAAAAACTTTAAACACTGAATATATTTAAATATACAAATTATAGTTTAAACCAGGTCTGTAACTGAAGAATCAAGGGCAACTCAGAATCCGATTTCTAAGTGAACACACAGCATCTTTGGGCTATGACAGGGCTAGTCCTCACTCTGTTACCATGGTTGAACAGATCCAGCAACACTCAAAATAATAGGCTATCTTATCCACCTAAAGATGCACAAAGCCCTATGCTTAATAGCAGACACTGTCTGTTTCGTTAGAATTAAAAGAAAAAAAAACCCTCCAACGTTCAACTTCAGTCAGCCTTTAAAGTAGAAACTCATTAAGGGAATCTTTTTTTTTTTTGCAAACCTTAACTATTATTTATTGGAAACAACAGATATAAAGGGCTACAGAAAGAGTCATCACATTCAGAAAGAAGCAAAAACAATGCAGCATGTACTATTAATTTAAGCAAGTATTGAGGTCAAAATAGAGCATTGTTTATTGCTATGGGCTTAGATTTAACCACAAATTAATTAGAAACCATTTCCTCATGTCAAGGCAAACATAAACACCCTGAACAACAAGGCTGACTTTGTGGTTGCTTTACTGTTGATCTCCAAATCCCTCGCTAAAGCTCTGATTCAAGGCAGAGGCCATCAGCATTGAATTTCACACACCCAGAGTCTGAGAGAAACCACATAATTTCAAAGAGTAAATGAATGACAGGCAGCGTTCATGAGTGCTTCATGTGTAGTCTTACAAAGTAACGTGGGAGAGCTACGTCGTGCTTCAGCCATTAAGTTGGTGGGTAGTAATTAATCTGAAGTGCCAAGTTTTGCTGGAAACGCTGCGCCAAGGCTCAGATACAGTCAGCTGCTTCCCCCTTCTGGCCAAAGGTGGAGATAGATTTTGATTTTACTAGTCTGAGTGGAACTGTCTTCACAGGCAGCCCTTGAAGTCAGATGTGAAACAGTGAATATTTGCCATATGTTATTCTCAGTCAAATAGAGTTCTATAATGCAGGGTACACAGGTCAAACATCCAGGAATTGTCTTCTAGGAGACACTCACTGGGAAGAGCATCCGAAGCACAGAAGTGACGTTCTGACAGCCTTCAGAATGGAAAATGGTGGCTTCCATCACTCTGTGGGCACTGAGAGTTAATGTGCTTTGATTGTCAATTGAAATCATTCATAGAGATCCGAATAGGCATTGGTGGCTTGACAGAGAAGAATGTGAAATTATACAGTTAAAACGGCACAGATTTCTACTTCAGGCTCTAGAAGAAGCTAATTCCTCCTATGGTCCTGCAAGAAGTCATGAAAGAAAATGATGAACTTAAGTTTGAGTAGAGGCTCAAAACATTTCACTTAATTGGGTAATTTAAAATAATTTAGGTCTCCGCATAGGTCTGTCTATATTTGGCCACAGGCCTCAAAATAACACTTCAAAATCATATTTTGCAAAATGTCAACAGAAGAGACTTATGAGTCTGTGGGGATCACAACAGGTACCACCATACCAAGTACTGCCCGGTGTCTCTAGGCCCAGGCGTGGGGGTAGGGTAGGGGTTGCAACATCCCTATCGCTGGGGTGGGCAATGATCAACCAAGCACCACATGTGACCCAATCAAGAGCCCTGGTGCTGGGAGGTTGGGCAACATTGTGGTGAGATAGTACAGGGTAGGGGGGGTAGAAAAGAGGTGGGCAGAATGGTTCATTGTCTGTGGAGTGAGGCAGATCTGGAGAGGTGAGGGTAGTGAGAAACGGACTGAGGTGAATGACCAAGTCCATTCCTAGTCCAGGGAGATGTCTCAGACTGAGCTATGACCAAGGGCCAGATTTTGATCTAGGCCCCTGGAGCAGCTGAAGTGGCCTGCGTTGATGTCTATGGCTCCTCTTGATTCTGGGGGCCTGGCAAGTGCCTATGGTCTCGGCCTCCATCTGGGATCCAGGTTGGTATCCAAAGGCAGGTCATGCTGTATGCAAAAGTGAATGGCCCACACAGTGACCTGGGCCCATGGTGACAACTTGGCCCAGGCTGCTGCCTAGGACCATATTTGGGTCTGTGGTCCTACCATAGCCAGGGTCTGTATTGGTGTCCATGGTCTACGTTGGCCCTGAAGACCACATAGTTGCCAGGGTCTGGGACACCATCTGTGGCTGTGAGGGCATCTGAGGGCCATGTTGCTACCAGTGACACCCTGATCTGAGTGTCCTGCACTGTTGCCCAGGACATGGTTTTGTCCTGGCCATGGCTGATCCGTGGGACTACTGAAGCTGAAGTCTGTGGTGATGTTCATGGCCCATGTTAGCCCAGAGGTCATTGGAACCATGCTCTGTTGAACATGCCCTGCCCTTCACTGGCCCTGGGATGTCTGACCCCAGCCCTCACTTCATAATGCAGCAGGTAAACTGGCCCTATCCCTCAGGAGAGTGCTTACTCCCACAATAGGGAAAGATGGCCCCCACCACATCATAGGCATGCTCCTCACCTGGAAAGTATACTATGTCCCTGTAGTCAGGGACACATGTAAACCAACACTGAGGGGTTGAGAGCAGGAGAGCTGACCCCGTCCCCAACTATGTTGTGGCATGGGTGAAGGAAAGATGCCCTTCCACCCTGTCACCCATTATCATCTGTGGTGGATGTTGGAGTGAGCCCTGGGTCCACAAGAGTGGGACAGCTAGCCCTGACCCTCACCAGCTGCAACACACAAGAGAGCATGCTCTATAAACCATCTGGACAGCTCACTAGAGCTGACCCTTTTGTTGAGGCCACAGGTGAGCCAGCCCTGAGGGTATAAGAACAGGAGAGCTGCTCCCTGCCCCGACCCTGCCCTGCCTGGACAAAATAATAGAGCTGGCCTTGGAGTTATGACTGAAGGGGACCCAGATCTGAGGAAGCGAGAGTAGGAGAGATGACCCTGATCCTTGCTGCAGGGCACATTGGGTAAACTAACCAAAACAGTGCTGGAGAGCTCACCCAGGTAGTGATGATGAGGACAAGATGGCAGGCTAACCAACCCAGCTACCACCCAAGCCCAGAAACAGGGCTATGAGTTGGCCCACTCCAACATCTACCTCATCTATGAATTATTAGAACAGGTGAAGAGAATGAACTTACAGACTAAAACAGCAGGATTTCCATGGCACAGGACAATATGATACCCAAGAGGGGCCGCAGAGAGAGTCCATCATCAGTGGTGTACCAGAAACTAGAGACCTTGAGACAGACCAATGACCCCTGGTAATGAGCACTTGCAAGTAAAGATGAATGGACTAAAGAGTAAACTGTCTGACTCAACAGCCACAGCTTCCACAATATGAGATTTCTTCTTCTTCTTCTTCTTCTTCTTCTTCTTCTTCTTCTTCTTCTTCTTCTTCTTCTTCTTCTCTTCGCCTTCTTGTTTGTTTTGTTATTGTTTTGCTTTGTTTGATGTGGTTCTTGGTTTTGGTTTGCGGGGAGGATGCAAGGGCAGAGGGCAGATGTGAGGAGAAGGAGAGATGATTGAGATGGGAATGCATGATGGGACATCCACAAAGAATCAATAAAAGTTTTTTAAAATGTCAAGATAAAAGAGACTTAGAAAAAAAACTTTCCTCAAACATTCTTGGCCTCATTTATACAGTCTTAAACCTGTGGGCATAACAACCATCTGTATAGGTAAACATCACTCTATTTCACTCAAAGGAATGAAGTTTAGAAATATAAATTTCTACTAAAATTAGGATTCTAAATGTGTGTGTTCTAAAATATTGACAAGAAATCGGAAACATTTGTTAGCTGTGGGATATCTGTAAACAAAGAACATCCAAAATTTGAATCCATCAGTTTCATATTTAATTTTGAAAAGTTAAATAGAAGTTTCCCAAACAGAGAAAGTTAGTGATTGAAAATCAACAAAAACAAAAAGGCACCAGTATCAAATAGATACAAACAAAATCAAATACATAAAGGTCAATGCAGCAGCTTCTAAATTTGTTGAAAATTCTTCTAGTAACATGAGCCTGCTTGTTTTCTCTGAAGACTCCAAGCCAATTAGACCAAATAAGTTGCCATTAGATGAAAGGGAGAGCCTAAAACCGAGAGAAATCGTCATCTGTGTGTCAACTCACTGAGCGTGAGAGGTGGAAGACCCACCCAGGGTTTTACAAAGCTGGGATCGTACAGTCATCCACAGAACCTCAGCACCGACCGCTTTCATTCTGTAAAACACAGCAACACATTCACCACCAGAACTTGCTAAGCAGAGCTTGGAAATGTAGATAAAGAAATGTTTAAAGCATCCAAGAAATGAGTTCTGTTTAGACCTGGAGGGGATTCCTTAGACAGAGTTGTGTGTCCCCACCCTGAGAGGAGAGATGATACTTTACTTCCTATGAGCAAAGGCTGCATTCACAGATCATTGGGGGCAGGGGCAATGGTATAGTGTCTGAGTATCTATCCAGATTGGTAGACAGGGAAATAGCTCTTCTTACAAAATGGTCTAGCCTCTGGAAAAGGATGTGTGAGGTTTTTTTGGACCTTGAATGCACAAGATAAAATCTATCCAAGAAGGAATGAGGAGTCTTGTCCTAGGTCGACCTCTTAGCAGGGAGAGCCTACAGGAGATAAACTGGAGAGTAATGCTGCTATGAACAGAGTCTCACAGGTCCCCTGAGATGCCCAGGCAAGACTAGCAACTAGACCAGAGGGATTCTGCAGAAAGGTAACTATGTGTGGAGATAGTGTGGGCATGCTGAAGGAAATACAAATGAGTGATTTCCAGTGAAGCAGGGGATGAAGAGAAATCTCCACAATAAGTAAGTAAACAAATGAAATCAGGAAACCAGTTTAAACTCTGCAGGCCTTTAGAAGGCAATCCTTACATGAAGAAAGACGTTGTACTGGACCACTGAATGCTTTAAAGATTGAACTGTTACACTCTTTTAAAGCTCAATTTTTGTTATATTGAAGAAATTCACTTTTCAGAGTTCTTTGGGCTAGTACAACTCAAAGGGTAAAAGCACTTGTCCTGTGACTTTAAGAACTTGAGCTCAATCCCCAGCACCCATGATGGAACACAGATTATAGTCCTAAAACTTGGTCTTCTTAACACTGCATGCATGCCAACACACACACACACACACACACATGTATGCATGCACATGTATGCACACATATGTGCACACACATGCATGCACACACAAACAAAATTTTTTAAAGGCTCATTAGCAGATTCAAAGTGACCCAGTACTCAGCATCATTGGCATCACATGGAACTCCTTACAGGATGCAGACTACTTCAGACCTACTAATTCATAATCTCCAGGGTGACATGCTGCATGTACACATTAAATCGAAGAAGTGTGAACATGTATATGAATTTTAGAATGCCATTTGGGCTCCCACCATAAAGATCCCTTGGCTTCCACTCTCTTTCCTTCCTTCTCGCTCCTTTTCTTTCTTCCTCTTCTCCTTACTTTCAGAAACATATGTGCCTTACTCTTCAAAAGTGACACCAACATGCATGTATGCTAAGGGGGTTGTTCATCACTTAACATTTTTCCTCCCTGGAATGTTGTTACAACGTCCAGAGCCACAGCAACTATCCTGTGACCACAAAGCAGAACGAATGAGGAAGAAAGTCATTGTGTGGAGATGGCAGGGAAAAAGAGACTAAAGGAAGTTGTCTGGTTGGTTGAGCTCCAACAAGAGCCATGAGCTGTTCTTTGACCTGGCGAATATCCTAGCTATCTCAAATAAATAATCTATATGAGCTATTTTATTCTGGAATCCTGCCACTTATTCATATAATGGCTGGGTTCCAAAATGGCTGAACCCATGAACTCAGTGGTGTAGAGAGAGGGAGGAGTTTTACCTAATACTTCCTACAGGCTTGTGTGTGGCATGAAGAGAGGAATGGCAGCATGTACGAGATTGAGAAAGGGTGACTTTGGGGAAGGAAAAGTGCCTAGGATCAAAATATCCAGGGAGTAAAAACTCAATGAAGGAAGAGCAAGAAATGAGATTTTGAATCTTTGCAGAAAATATTAAAGTTTTCCTTTCCAAGAGAACAGAGAACAGTTGGAAACAGGCAAGGATGTATGTTTTTAGTCACGGAATGCATCCAAAGAAATGGGTGCACTCCGTCTTCCCATGACGTCACAGGCAGAAGGGCTGCAGGGACAGATCACTGGTCATCATGACTGCCCACATGATGAGCAGCTGAAGCATTTCGGGGTGAACTGTGGCCTTCACTGAACTACAAGCCCATTAGCCCTCGTGCAAGAAAGCTGGAGAATGGGAGACCAGAGCGTGGGGACCAGGAATCCGAGGCTTGCACGTAAAAGGGGAATGACTCTGTGAAGTGTTGTCGTTCCTCAGATTACAGACACTACTGCGGTTGGGATGTGAAGTGTCCCTCACAAGGCTCACGTCTCTGAACACATGTCCCCCCAATGATGGCCTGTTTAGAAAGCATGCAGAATCTTCAGGATGCAAGGCTGCTGCAGGAAGTGGCTCACTGGGGGAAGATCTGGAAGGTGTGGAGTCTGCCCTCACTTGCTGTTCATGCTGTGTTTCCTGATTGAGGAAAACCTTTTTCTTGTTGACTCCTGAAATATTTATAAAACATGTTGGCCTTCATTGATAGCTTTTTCTGAAACAGTTGAGCTGAATCACTTGATTTTTTTTTAAATAGTCATTTTTGAAGGTTTTGGTTCTGGTGTTTGTTTGAGACAGGTGTTCTCTATGTATCCCTGGTTGTCCTGGAACTTGCTCTATAGACCAGGTTAACCATAAACTCAGAGATCTACTTGCTTCTGCCTCCTGAGTACTGGGATTAAAGGTGTGTGCCACCACTGCCCAGTTTAAATATTTGGTTTTAAAATATAATTTATATACCATAACATTCACCAACGAACGTGTATAATTCATTGACCTTTGTTTGTTCATTCTGACTTTTCAAGACAAGATCTCACTTTGACCATGATACCCTGACACTCACTACATGTCCAACGATGGCCTTGAACTCTCTCAGTTGCTGAGATTCCTGTGTACACTGCCACAGCCATCCTCACCATCTAATCCCCAAATCCATCATCAGAATCCCACACTTGCTAGTGCTCACCCATCAGTCACTCTTTCCCCTTCTCTGGAAACCACTAATGTCACGTCTGCTGTCACGATAAGCAAGGTTTTGTTTACTATTTCATACAAAGGAATCACAGGGTATGTGCTCTCCCAGAAGTGTCTTGTTTCTTCCGTTAAGCATAGACCTCTGTCTATTATGGTGAAAGCACCATGGCTGTCTCAAGGTTCCTATTGCTGTGATGAAATGGCATGACCAAAATCAACACGGAGAAGACAGGCTTTATTCCACCCACAGTTCCATAAGATTGTTCATAGTTAAAAGCAATGAGGGTAGAAACTCAAGCAGGGCAAGAACCTGGAAGCAGGAGCTAATGTAGAAGTCATGGGGATGCACTGTTTACTGGCTTCTTCCTCATGACTTGCTCAGTCTGCTTTCTTATAGCATCAATGACCAGTAGACCAAGAGTGGTACCACCCACATTAATATTTTTTTAAAAAATATGCCCTGCAGGCATGTCTACAGCCCAGTCTTATAGGGACATTTTTTTTAATTGAGGTTCCATCCTCTGAGATGACTCTAACTTGTATCAAGTTGACATCAAACTAACCAGCGCAACAGTCAAGAGCAACCTGAGGGAAAAGGAGTTTATTCCAGGTTGTAACTCAGGTCACACTCTATTGCTGAGGGAAATCAGGAAAGGATCTCAAGGCAGGAACCTGGAGGCAGGAACCGACATAGAGGCCATGATGGATGGCTGCTCACTGGCTTGCTCCCCATAGCTTTCTCAGCCTGTCTTCTTACAGCACCCAGAACTACTACCTGCCTAGGAATGGTACCACCCACATGAGCAGCCCTCCCACATCATTCATTAATGAAAATGCTCAACAGACAGACGTGCCTACAGACAACCTTACAGGGGCATTTTCTCAACTGACAGTCCCTTCTCAAATAACTCTAGCTGTGTCAATAAACTAGCCAGGACAGTCCCCAAGGCTCATAAGAGATGGAGCACGTTATCAGTTCTTTATTTCTTTTATGGCAGGGTAATATTTCCTTATATCATTATATTGCTATACCATATTTGATTTATCCACAGGCCAGCGATCCACCACATGGGTGCTGGAAACAAACCTGGGTCCTATGTGAGAGCAGTAAATGTCCTCGGTCACTGAGCCATCTCTTCAGCCCTCAGCCCTTTCCTGATTTGCCTTTCAAGTCCTGACTTCTTCTCTTTGCTCAGGAAAAAAAAAAGATTTTATTTGTAACATAATTTTGCCCGTTTAGTTTCGTGTTGTTTTCATGAAGCTGAAATACAGAAAACAAATGTTCTCATTTTACAAACAGAACAGTAAGTCACAAGAGTAACAGTAAAGTAAGTTGCTAATGTGAGGTGAGGTCAAGTCTTCTAAACTTCTAAATCATTCTTTTTTTCCAACTTTCAGGTTCATCCCAGGTTCCTCTTAGAGTCGCAGCACTATGACACAGAGTAACCTAACTGTTTAGCCACCTTGAAAAATTATTTCATTGAGAACATGGTGAACAAAAAATGCTAAACTATCAAAATGCAATAAATCCATAAAGAATGTCTGAAAAGGTCAATGATTAATAGCCATGTGGAAAATATGAATTACAACTTAACTGCAAATAAAATGGAAACCAATGGGTAATGGTGCAAAGAGCAACATCTTGGGAAACAGATTTTAAAATCTTTCAGTTTATGACAGGTACAGCCCAGGGAGTACACGTGGCCCAAGGTCAGTGATGAGCAGGCTAGAACACAAGGGACCAACAGTAATTCATACTCTGTACGCTATAACATGTCCCTAACCAGTTTACATTTTATCAGCAGTTCCAGCTTCCAGCAAAATATACTCTGTCTCCCAAACCTGCAGGTGCCAAGCTTTAGGCTTTTCTGTTGCCAAAAATAACTGCTGTGGTTATGTCTTTAGCATTTAACAATAGAGTTACACATCTTATAAACCTATCACTTTTTAGTAAATAAGTGAACAACCTGTAGCTCCACTGGACTTTATGCTCTGAAGTTCACTCTGGACCCCTCTCCAAAGGACCATAGAGGCAGAGACACTAGACTCAACAGACCAGACGAGTCTTACTGAATATATGGAAAACACCCACAGAGGGGCTGAACTTGCTCAAAAAGAGAGAATAGAGAAGGTGGGTAAAGGATAAAAGAAGCAATAGAATCATAGCAGAGGGGCAGAAGGAGGAAGAAGAGGCAGCCCGAGATGGAGGATAAAAAGAACTTCGATGCTGTAATTAAAGTGCAGTTCCCCTGGAGATGGAGAAAACTTGAAGTGGGGCCTAGAGGGGAGCAGAGAGGCAGCTGAAGGTGAGGCTTAATGAGGGAGGGATGGCATGATTGCCCTTCTCTTTCACTTCCTGGTTTCCCTGAGGTGAACAGCTTTGCTCCACACCCATATCCCAGCAGGCTGTGCTGCCTCACCACAGATCCATGAGGTAGGGGGTTTCCCATCCTCTTTTTAGTTATTTTCTTAGATACTTTGTTATAGTAAGAGAAAGCTCACTAGCACATTCTACTAATGAAAACCAGTTTCTAACACACACACACACACACACACACACACACACACATACACAGTCAATTCCTGAATTAACAAGAAGTTCAAAAGCCCCCAAAGCCAGGCATGGTGGTACCTGCCTGTCACCCAGCATAGGGAAGAGGAGACAGGAAGATAGTTCAACAACAGTGCTCCAAATGAAATAGCAGTTGGTGAACTGATAACTGAATGCAAAATGTTAATGGTAAAATACAGTTCAGATGTTTTTAAATAAATGTAAGGTACAAAGAAAAGAAAAACTGAGATTGTGCTGTGAGATATGCAATGGAAGTGCCAGAAGAAACAGAATCTCAAAAGGGTATTTAAAAAATATACCATTGGGGCCTGTCAATAGTAAAGAAAAACCTCATTCCTTAAAGTTGTTCTTAAAAATGAACATAACAAAAAATACACATTGAAATATGTTGAAATGAACTATTAACACTGAAGAAAAAGTTCACAAGATGGCTGACCAAAATGGTAATTAATGTGTAGAGAAAATACTTCATTAGCAACACCGAATGAAATTATTTAAGTTGAGGTAAAATATCAGAAACCCAACAATGTATATTTGCCTAAAATATTACTCAAAAGTGATAGCCCACTAGTAATACTTTGAGATATCAACACTTACAGCATGAAACTAGCCAAAAAAGTGCACATAAAATCAAAAACAGAGGCTGGAAAAATAACGTTTTAGATTTTAGAGCAATTCTGATTTTTGAATTTGTAACTTTTAGCCTGTGAGGTATAAGCAAGTATTCCAATTTCTAAGATGTTCTTGAAATATGAAACCTTTGGTTTGATGCCGGAGTTCCTGCATTAGAAACCAGGAACAGACACAGTAGTTTGAAGTAGGGGAAAGTTCGGTCCTCTGAAGCTTGAAGGGCTAAGATGAGGCCATTTTCCCAAAAGCCACAGAGTCCTAGAAGCTTAGGGTAGAGAATGTTTCATTATATAAATTCCTAAAGAGATTCTTAGGAACTGGATTCAACTGCAGGTGCCTGTGAAGCCAGAAGAGGGCATCAGAGTCCTTGGAGATGAAGTTCCAGGTGGTTCTCAATTGCCTGACATGGGTGATGGGAACTGCACTGAGGTCCTCTGGAAGAACAGTAAGAGCTCTTAACTGCTAAGCCATCTCTCCAGGTCCTGGTTGCATATTTTCTGGTTAATTGGTGGTTGATTTTTAGCTTTACTGTTTCTTCTGCCTCACATATAGATAAACTGGTGAGGAAACCCTCGAGTCCTTCGTCATGTCCCAGCAAGAGAACTCAAATGATTATCCCCTCCCCACTCTCTTTTTAGATCAATAAGACACACCTATTTCTTCTAAATAGCCTTGTTTTGTGAGTAATAAATCTTTTCATGCCTTCTTGATAAGTTGTCATTGATTTCATTAATTTAAATTAATTTCAATAATATTGGGTGTAGCATCTGTCATTTCAAAGGACTACAATAGCTTTATAAAGATTGGCTAAATTATTTTTCTCTGTAGGGCAAAATTTAAATATATCCATCATTCTTCATGTAATCTAACTCTTGTTCTAAACTGTATATGCTGATGAAGACTTAAAGATTTTTTTTAATTCAAATATATATTCTGTACTAGAGGTTCCAATTTCATCCTTTTTCATGGTTTCCATTCATTTCCTATAATGAACTGCTCCCTCTGTGAGCATTTTCATTCATTGTTGACACAGTCTTCTTTACTACCAGTATAGAATTCTATAATTACTAAGCTATCCTCCAGGAGTGAATGACATAACTATTACATAAGATGAAAATCTATTACCAAGAGACTCTCATGAATAAGTTAGAAAGAAATGTATCAACGAGTAAAACTAAATTGTATATGTTATTTGTAAAATTAAGAAAATGGTCATCAAGTCATAATCCTATTACCACTAAGAAGAGGTGAGTATATTTGGAGAATTATGAAACCCAAGAGTGTCATAGTGGGAATTAGTTCAAGGCAATACTTTATGTTAGCCCAGGTAGTACATTCATGGGGCTTTTTAAAGTTATTACTTTTTACACTGATCATGAATTTTCATGAGTTCTTTTACATACAAAGTAAATTCCACAGTAAAACGAAGCAAACTGAAGGGGTCAAGAACAGAAAAGGCATTCTGAATGAGAAAGCCATAATGTGTATTGTGAAAAATTTGATGTTTTCCCACAACCATGCTGAGTCATTATCTTTTTATAATAAAGTTTCCTTCCTGTCTGGCCTTAATTCATATCTGCCATGTAATCCAGTGTATGCTTTCAAAGGATCCATCATACAAGCCCCGTATTCCTCTATAAGACATTAACTCTTTCATAAAACTGTAACAAAGAAGACTGTGAGAACAAGGAAGAACCTAGGGGACAGCAGAGCAGCCTCAAGCAAACGGCCTAGAAATGCACACGCGTGAGGTGCATTGTAGACCCCAGAGAAGGACTCGACTAACAACAATGAGACAAGAAAGAGATCAAAAGTATAGTGTGCTGATTTCGTTTTGTTAACCTGACACGCGCTAAAATCCTGAGGGAAGAAGGAACCTCAGTTGAGAAAACACCTCCATCAGATTGGCCAATAGGCACATCTATGGGGCATTTTCTGGATTGCTACTTCCTGTGTGAAGGCGCAGCCCACTGTGGGTGGGGCCATCACTGAGCAGGAGGTCCTGGGATGTGTAAGAAAGCAGGCTGAACAAGTCAGGAGGAAATGGGTAAAGGGTGCTGCTCCATGACATCTGCTTCAGCTCCTGCCTCCAGGTTCCTGCTGGAGTTCCTGCCAGGACTACCCTCAGGGATGGAGTGTGACCTTTTAATCCTGGTGTTTATCTCAACAAAGGAAAGCAAGCCAAGCCACGGGGCTAATTCTTCCTGCCTAACTTCCACGTGCTCCTGAAGAGCAGGTGAAGTGTGCAGGGCCTCACCTTGCAGTCCTGCGGCTGCATCTCAGTCCTTCAGCAGCGGGCATAGATGTTTCGTAATTCGCTTCACTCATCGCTAAAATAGGGATAAAATGAAAGCTCTTGCCTTGCAGCCTTGTGACGAATTAGACAGCACAGCCAGCCTCCACTGACAGCCACATGGGCACGCCTCTGACCAACTTGCCCAGGCTCTGTTCCTCATCTGATTCCCTAAACCCTACAGTGAACAGTCCCCTTGCGTTATTTATTCCAAACCATCCAGAGCTGAGGCCGCGAGGGTAGCGGCACATGTGTGGGTGCCCAGCAAACCTGAGCCATTATCTGTCAGCAACCCAAGTCTGTTGGTCTGTTGCTATTGGTATCTCAAGGATTCCTGAAAACAGGAATCCTTGTGTGTATTGTGGGAAGAATGTTGTCCAGTTCAAGTATTTATAGAAATACTAGCTACTAGATGAATTCTCAGTAAGTGGCTAGTTTCCCAGGTTCCAGCTTCGCAGGTTTAAAGGCTCAGTGCAATATAGCTGAAAGGATTGTTTTTTAAAAAAATAATAATAATAGTGATGACTATTTGTGATTTTGCTTTCTCTCTCTCTCTCTCTGTGTGTGTATATATATGTGTGTGTGTATATATATATGTGTGTGTGTGTGTATGTGTGTGTGTGTGTGTGTGTGTGTGTAAATGTCAGAGGACAATAATTTTCAGGAATGGGTTCCTTCTTTCTTCCATATGAGCTCAGGGTATTGAACTCTGGTCCCCAGACTTGTCCACAAATACTTTTACCTGCTAAGCCATCTTGCCAGCCCACTCTTGATCCCATTTCTCTCTAACATGACTCTGAACAGCTTGAGAAATGAACATGTGTCTTCAGCTTCATAAAATCAGTACCTAGTATAAAACTTTGCAGATAATGGCTTCTTAAGACGAAAACACTATTGCACTGATGTAAATCAAGGACAGAGAAAGCCGCATTACTCTAAAGAGGGAAAGAGGCAACATGGGCATTGGGAAATGCCACAGCTTTTCACCGCTGTGTGGGAAAAAAACAAAGCAGTGTTTCAAAGGCCAAATTTAATGGATTCCCAAGGTTGTGCCACTGTGAAATTATGCTACATGGAAGAGGAATTAGAATCAGTCATTCCAAAATGTAAAATACCATGAAAGATAAAGTCGTAAAACATAGCATACTTTAAGTGAATCGTCCAATTAGCCGAGCACCAGGGAGAACTTGAGTCAGGACGTAACTTTATATGAACAGAGAAAGTAACAGCCATTAATGCTCACGGCAATGACAACCAAAGAAATGACAGTAATTATGTGTGTGTACGCCATCTCAGTGAGACCTTATCAGCAAGCAGTACCCGTTCTCTGCTGGGCCCACACAGCTCCCTGTTACCTGCTTCAATAGCTTACCCCACAACAAAAATCATCTAAATCTGGAGAAAGCAAAAGAAATCAAAACCATGCTTTGTTCATCTTCAAAGAATGAGATATGTGCCCAAATAACTAGCGTTAGAGCAAATAAAGTTCAGGGTCACCTAATCGTGCCACATCTTTAAACACACTAGCTTGAATATTCGTCAAAATGAAGTTTCATGGAAGAAACACGGGAGCTAATTGCTGCCATTCACTGCTAAAATATCGAAGAAAATATCATTTCTTTTGAATTCCATATCCTAAACACTTTCAGGACACATAAAAATTAGAATTTTTCATTTAAAATGTCATATAGGCTTTCCATATAATTTTTTTTGCAAAATTTTCAAATTAGTTTGTATTCTTTTAAAAATATATGGCCAAGTCATTTAAATGTTGGAATTATAACATTTTTATTTTCTGACAAAAGTATTTTTTTTTATTTCTTGTCTTGGAACATCAGAAGCTTTTCCCTCTGCATTTTCGTTAGCATTTTGGGGTTGATCGGCTGTCGTCTATCAAAGCTGGGTCTCCCAAGCTGTTACAGCCCCCTGTCTGGTTAACCTTATCAGACTAGCACAAGAAAACCAAGCCCACACATTAGAATTCATCCATTCTGTGACTTCTCCTGGCCATCAAGTGCTGCACAAAACTGAGATAAATTATGATGGGGACCAGAAATGGGTTGCATTAACTGCGTGTGATTGAACTGGATGGGAAGAGCTGAGCGGGTGACAAGCCACAGTGTGCAGAGCTGGGGACAGCTGGACACAGGAACAACTGCAGACTCCAAAATGCCTGTCACTCAGCTTACCCTGACCCAGCCCTGAAGAAGCACACTGAAAATACCCAGCTACAAACACATCTAGACTTTTGGAGTTTTTACCAATAAGAGCGCCGAGTCTGCAGATGTATCTCAAGCTCTGTGGTCCTTCGTCCTCCTCACCCTCACTCCATTATTATGAATCAACACAGATTTGCTGGAGGCATTATTAGGATCCTAGAAAGGCGCTGACACTAACACTATCCTCGGTAAGGATAAGAACTCTTGAAGATTTGTAAGGGACTTTCCACTTAGACCAAGAGCCCAAAGCGCTCCAAAGCATGGCCCTAGGAAACAAACATCTAAGCCTAAAATGGGTGTGCAAAACGGGCCCAGCAGATTTCACAGAAAGACACGTGAATACCCTCTGTTTCTGCTGTCTGCTGGTACTAAGTTCAGGCAGGAGGTGGCTTTGCTGGTGAATCTGTGGCACAAGAAATGGTTAGCGCTCTAAAGTACTGTAGCAAAGATGAGCTTCTAACAACAGCTCGTGTGTGTGTGTGTGTGTGTGTGTGTATGTATGTATGTGTGTGTGTGCGCGCGCACGCTAGAAGACAAACTGATGGAGGCTGCCTCCTCGTTTCTTGTCACAGTGAGAAATTTCGCACTCTGCGAAATCCATCCCAGGGCTTCCCGGTTCTTCCCTGCATTCCCACAGAAAGTGCAGAACTTCCAAAAATGCATTACCATGCAAATGTCTCGGGTGCTTTTTGCCACACATTTATATTGCAAGGTAATCAATAAATTATTATTTCAATATTTATTGGAATCTCGGAATAAGAAAGGAGATGGATTACACAAATTCATCTTCTGTGATTAATGGGCATTCCAGCAGAAGGCCGTGCTGACAGAGGAGGTCAGTATGCAGACTATATTACTGAATATTTCAGCCCAGGCTGTAAATACAGTGTCTGTTTCGCTTAGGGACTGTCACACTGAGTGCAGTATAAAAGGTAATAAATTTCAACAGATTAATTAACTCTTTGGTTACTGGGGCTGTGTATCACCTACCCTGGCACCTAATAAAAATTCCTTAATGCCAGGACATAAAGAAGGGCCTCTTTGGAAATGAGTTATTAACAGTGTTTCGTGAATAGATGGAGAAATTGTAGCCAAGCCATTTAAGTGTCATAAAGAGCGGCAAAGGCTGCTGGAGGCCTCTGAGGGACGCCAGGCAATACCATAACAATCAAATCTGAGATGGAAGAGGGATTGAGCTGTCCACTCAGAATTTTTATATTGTCAAGGAGCGGCGAGGAAATGTGATCAAGAAGTGAATTAACCTTGTGTGTGAAGGGAAAGGGATGATCTGGAAACCGCAGTAAAGGAAAAATCGCCCCGTAGTGCGACCTTGCTGGAACACCGAGGGGCGCCCCTGATGCCAGTGCGCTGTCAGGGAATGGACTCCTCCCTCCATCATCGTGACTGTTGCCTGCTTGCACCTGCACCTGGGCTGCACGCCTGGCTGCGATTTGACTTCTTCCTGCTCCATGTTGTATGCACCCGGAGCACTAAGTCCTGTAGGCACTGTGTCTTCTCAGGCTGCTGCAGAGAGGGTCTTTTGGGGGAAAGGGGGACACACATCCAGAGGGAGTGTGCCGGACTCATCTGCTCTGCACCTCTGCATTGTTCTTTTCAGCACCTGGGCTGCGCTGCCCGCACCTCCCTGGTGGTTGTTTGGCTACCATATTTTCGTGTGTTTCTATTTCAGAGAGAGTTCTTAGCAAGCAGAAAACAGTAAATATCAAGTCCTGACCATGCTTAGCCACTGATGCTCAGGTCGTTTTCATTTTCTCTCCTGA
>JAQHUG010000008.1:15286678-15316795 GCA_028555095.1 Dicrostonyx torquatus | reverse complement strand
TAAGACCCTAAGCAATAGAGGGGAGGGTGTCTGAACTGGCCTTGCCCTATAGTCAGATTGATGGTTACATTAAATATCACCATAGAACTTTTGTCCAACAACAGATGGAAACAGAGGCAAAAACCCACATTGGAGCACTGGACTGAGCTCCCAAGATCCAGTTGAAGAGAGGAAGGAGTGAAAGTATGAGCAAGGAAGTCAAGACCACGAGGGGGTCATCCACTGAGACAGTTTGCCTGAGCTAATGATAGCTCACCAACTCCAACTGGACTGGGAGTGAACAAGCATGGTAACAAACTAGTCCCTCTAAATGTGGTTGACAGTTGAGGCAGACTGAGGGGCCACTGATAGTCACACTGGGATTTGTCTCTCCTGCATGTACTGGCTTCTTGGGATCCTATTCTCTTTGGATGTATACCTTGCCCAACCTACATGTAGTAGGGAGGCCTTGGACTTTCCACAGGGCGGGGTGCATTGCCCTCTCTTAGGATTGGAGGGGGTAGAATGGGAGGGTGTGTGGAAGGAGTGGGAAAGGAGTGGGAGGAGAGGAGGGAGTGGGAATTTGGATTGATATTTTTAAGTAATAAAAAAAGAAAAAGAAAGTTTACAACCTTATAAAAATAACATTGTCTTTGAATTTTCATTCCTCTGCATATTTCATCAACGATAACATTATATGTTATGCCCTGACTGGAGATGTAACTATAATTTTTGCTTTATAAGTGTTTTGTTTATGTAATTTTACTATGTTAAAGTTAAAACCTTCCTTTTTATTTAGACAGAAAAGGGGAGATGATGTGAGAGTCCCCTCTGTATGCTATGACTATGTGTTATTATCATTGGTTAGTAAAGCAGCTGCTTCTGCCTATAGCAGGGTAGAATATAGTCAGGCAGGAAGTAGAGAGAGAGAGTAGGTAGAGTTAGGGAGACGCTATATAGCTGCTGAAGGAGACAGATACTGGACCCTTACAAGTAAGCCATAGCCTTGTACTGATATCTAGATTAATAGAAATGGGTTAATTTAAAATGTAAGAGCTAGCCCAAAGAAGCCTGAGCTAATAGGCCAAGAAGTGTTATAATTAATATAGTTTCTGTGTGATTATTTGGGTCTTGCAAGGCCGGGAACTGAAAGAGCACCCTCTGCTTACATGAAGATCTCAAGAAAATGTAAAACTATGATAACATTGGTCATTTTAGCAATGACAGTAGTGAATTTGTGGTGATATTAATAATTAGAGATGGTTAATGGTATAACAAATTAAACTGCATCATTAATTTCTGTTTCATGAGTATTTACATTTTACACTTCCTCCCATATTTCATAATATGAGAACATAGACTGGCTATCAAATGTTTCAATAAGCCACAAACCAATGAAGTTACCTCAGCAAACCCAGGTTTTCCTGGAATTTGTAATCTGGAAAAAGCCAAGGATGTATTTAAAAATCATTCTTTTTCTGAAGCACAGCAAGTGAATGAAGATAAAGTCAAGCATCATTAAGAGCTGTTAAGTATGCAAACCCAATCATACAGCATACGCAGTAAATATTATACCACATGGTCTACTAGCAGATTTCCATTTTCACAAAATGGAAAATCACCTACTAAGATGAAAGGTTTATTCTGGCATATGTCTTCATAGTTGCGTGGCCTTGTCACTATGGGTCTAGAGTAACACAGCACATCCAGGAAGATGGATAGAGAGATGCACAGGAAGGAGTTGGGAGAGACTTAAGAGATTCAGGGGCTCTTTTGGTTTGGGACAGATGGAGAGCTGACCTCTTGCTGGGTCTCCAGCCAAAAAGAAAGATTATCTGGTTGCTTTCTGGCTTCTCTGATCTAGCAGGTTTTCACCCCAACATCTGACTTCTGAGTTTTTATTGATAAATAGAACCACCTAGGTAAAATCAACAGTGGGGGTGCATTCCCTGACCTCAAGGTGTGCGGTTCACAAGGCATTGTAGGAACATATGAAGGGACTGGGGATCACGCTTCCCCTAACTTTATGAGCCAGGGAACTCAAAGAGTGTGGCACATGTGAGACAGTTGTGGGTGGGTTTTGTCTCCTCACTTGCTCAGCTGGGCTTGTGCACAGTGGCAGTGGTGTGTGGTGGTAGGAGAGGAAGTGTCTTTCTTCTGGCTTCCCCAGCTGGGGTAAGCACAGGGTAAAAGAAACTGGTTGGGGCTGGAGGCCCTGAAACCTCTAATATGCACAGCCAGGATGAGTATGTTGAGAGGCAGAAATGAAGAAGAGGGTTGATAAACTCTGATCTCTCCAGTCAGGGCAAGCACAGAGTGACAGAAGTGTCTATAGGGGGTGGAAAGTTCATGGTCTTTTAACCTGTTTGCCTGGGGTAGGTGGAGGGCAATAAAACTGTATAGAGGAAGAACAGAGAACTCTGATCTGACCAGCTGGGGGGAGCAGAGGTCAGCAGAATCCGCAGCAGAGTTGTCTAACTTGTCCAGGTGGGATGTCACAGGGTAAAAGTGTGCTTGGGAGTTGGTAGGTCTGGAGACCTCTAACCTGTCCAGGCCAGGTGCTTTGTGGGACAGCATGATTTATTTGTTTCCAGAACTTCTAATATAGCTGAGAAATTGGAAACATAAATTCTGCCACTGAGTCACTGGAATTCAGAATAAGAAGGACCAATACCTTGAGTTTTGAATCTCAGGCTCCAAATATTCTAGGTATCGGAAAGTAGAAACTACTGGCTCTGTAACTATCTCGGACAAATGGCATCTCCCTCCTGCTGGGTCTTTGGGCCTAGTGAAGGAATGATGCTGGTCTCATAATGCCCTACTAGACCAATGACTTCCAGGTGGTAATACATGACAAAGCCAGTGCATCCCTTAGTCATATGTCCCATCGTGCCATTTTCTTGCCATGAGTGTTTTCTGCAGTCAGTGGCAATCTGTCAGGAAACTGTGTTTGTAAGGCTGGAGTGCAGGCAGAGAACGTGAATAGAGGATATTCAATTACTTTAAGGCAAACTATTGATCTTTACAGGAAGTCCATTCTTTGAAACTCCAGTCCTGATGAAATTACACCCACTTCAAAGTGTCAAAAACCTCCCCAATGAGCTATGGAATTTCATTCTTCTTTTGTTTGGTCCCTATGTTATCTACCTCTGCTGCCCACATAGTTCTGCCCCAAACTATTGGTTGAGAAAGAAAACAAAGTAAGAATATGTCACTAATGCTCTCCAAATCAGATTTCCACAACACTGGCAGACACCAAACAGGTTTTGTCTCCCACCTTACTTCACATATACGTCTTCCTTAGACACATAGCTCCAGATCCAATTAGCATGTCAAGACTAGAGAAGAACAAGAGGGTAGTCTGCAACCCTTTATGTCAATCACAATTCCTGCAGGATTGAATCATAGCTGGAAGCAGGCCAGTTTTTACAAGCCTAGAGACAGTCGGTGCATGGTACTCCAGTTATTTTCATGAAAGAGCCAACTGATCTTGTTCTACTTTACTGATAGGGCATCTTCCAGCTCAATAACTACATAAAAAATAGCATTCCAGTAAAACCTCACATTTTCCACAGTCGCTGTTCTTCGAGGTATTGCTTGGAGAAGTTTACTAGAGCCCACCAAATGCACATCATAGCTTTACCTAACTACTGAAAAGAACAATACATGTCAACATCCTTATATTTTTAAAGTCTTTGTTGGTAACGTGATCTCTGAAATTCCTAAGTAAAATTAGCATCTGATTTCAGAGCCTCGTCATAAAAGAGAGAACACCTTCTGAACATTTATCAGGTCCAGCTAGTAACGAAATCCCTCAAATCCCCTGTAGGTGAAATCAGTATCTGATTTCCTATCTTGAACCCTAAGAAGTAAATAATTTCAAGAGTTCCCACCTGCCCCTTCCTATCTTCATTAGTCAGCAAAGGTCAGGGACTCTGTTGTTAAACGGATGAATATCACTCTTGCCCTGAAGGATTGACCTCACAGACATCCTGTGAGACAAGACTATGACCAGAATGCCTTTCGCCACTTGCCCCACCCCCCTCACTTTGAGTCTTCAACATCAGTGTCAACTCATCTACCTACGTCAAATGGCCCCTCATGGCTTGGTAATTTGCTTTCCACACAATAAGTCCTTGTGCAAATAGCTCCAAGTGCCTTGGGAGCTGAACACATACTCAAGTATTGGCATTACAGTGCTCTCCATCAAGAGTCAAGGGACCCGCTTCTGTCTCAAGGGAAGAGTTTGAGCATGAGGTGATTTTGGAGGGAAGTAGTTCCTTGGTTCTTTGTTTTGTGGTTAACTGGAGCAATCAACACGCTGAGCCTGCACATCTGCCTTCACATTAAGGACATACATTTTTCATGAGTCCACAGGCAGTGGTAACAGGGTTTCTGCTCTAGTTTTGTGGTTGCTCCTAACTGAATTCACCTTGCTATTGCTGCTGTCACCTGCAATCCTATCACTAGCATCATCACTAACGTCACGGTGACATCTGGCAATGCTTCCTTTTCATTCCCAGTGGACAAATCTTCATGCAAAAGGAGCAGTAAAGGCAAAGCATGAGGCACGTTGTGCTTGAGAGGGACTAGATGAACTCTGGAATGGTGTCTGGATATGACCCATCAAGAGCAAGTGGCAAGCCATGGGAACGTGTTGGATTTCAATGAGATGGTAAGTCATTAAAGGGTTGTGAGTGTAACAGCATAAGATCCTAAAAGGCTAACTCCCACTACTGAGCAGAATTGGGCTGTAAAGAAATAGAAAGGAAGTAGAGAGTACTGTTAGAATCACGAATTCCTGTGATTGCCCAGGAAAAGTGGGTGGATCTTGACACCTATTATATTACAGGTTTATATTACCATTTATTTACCTTTTCCCCTGTGCCCTGTAACTCCTGGAGGATGGGAAGTTCTACTTATGAATTATGCATACAACTTACTCATATGCCCATTCAACAGGTGCTTGATAAATATGTTGCTTCAGTAGCTACCAGCAAAAGCGATTTACTACTACAATTTGCTATTGTTGAGGGACAGAACGACATCACTGCATGGGCTTTGTTACTCTCTTTAGGAAATTTTTTAAAGTTTCAACATTCATATAACACTGGCCTAACAAGACTGGCATTTTAAAAATGTCTAACTGAACCGCCCCTCCCCCTACCACCACCACAACCAAGTCACAATTGCTTCTCTTTCTGTATAATTCTGGTGAAATTTTAAAACTTATTCATAATTGGGTTATAACGTTTCTTTTGGCATTCTTCACCCCTTTTCCCTATGCACAGCAGGCTCTCAAATACTATATTGGTTATAGTAATCATAGTAACCCTTGTCACCGAACCCATCTTGGTATTTTCTTTGTATCTCAGTTAACTGGAGGTGTAGCTCTCAGTGAGGGGTAATTGATGATAACTGTCAGACCAAAGCAGGGATTTACGTTGCTGGCAGTGAGTGGCCTCATCAATACAATCCTGCTAACATTTCTGGCCGATTACAAAGCATGGGCACTGAAAGGCCATGCAACGTTGCGTTCCCTAGGCGTTTCTTCTGTTCATCTTGCCCAGAAGAGCAGGAATGGGTCCCGAGACTGGGACAAGGAAGGCACTGAGAGCAGGAATGGGTCCCGAGACTGGGACAAGGAAGGCACTGAGAAGCGACCTCATTTCTTTGAATCAAAGGATGAGGGCTGGGGAGAGGGAACAGGCTGTTTCCGCGTCGAACATTCTGAATATGACCTCCTTGACACGTATCAGCACACCGCCTCGGATGTGAAGTCAACTGGGTCGCTGATAAGTCGGGTAGAGCATGCGCGCGCCGTAGCGGCTAAGAGGGCTGGCAAAGGGGCGGGGCCGCGCGCCTACGCACGCGCACAAAGACGCCTAGGCGGAAGTGGCGCGCGAAGCTCTGGCGGTGTGAAGACCTTCTTGGAAGGTGGCGGCCGCGCTGGCCAGCCTGGGAGCAGGAACGGAGGCGGAGGAGGAGGTGACAGCGGCGGAGATGGGAGGGGGTCTCGCCAGGTGCGGTCAGGCAGGACTGGGGTGGGCGTCTACGCCGTGTCCGCCAAGAAAGTGGACGCCGCCGTCTGGGTGGCCGGGTCGCGCGCGGACCTGTTGGGGGTAGCGGGGACGAGCGCTTCCGGGAAGAGCATCCTCCCCTCCTGGCGTGAGACCGCCGCCCCGACTCCCCTAGCCTGCTGTCTGCGTTTGGTCGGTCTCCCGGATTCCTTAGACTGTTTTTTTGCTCTTCAGAGCTACTTCCTGGTCTGTGTCCGGTCCTCCTGTACCCCGCGCCTGTTTGTCTTGCCATGAAGGAACTCTTCTTGCAGAGCTATTAAGTTTATGTCGCTGAAAGCCCTGTGTGTTCTTTCCGGCTTTGCAGCTGACTTGTCTTAAAAGGAAGAGAAAGAACACTGAAAAATTTTTGTTGGTATGCTAGCAAGACTTGTTTGTTTGATTTTTTTTCTATTTTAAAAAAGTACGTCTGCATTTCTTCTACAGTAGATTATAAGAATCCGGATTTTTTTAGTTAATGTTTTTCTTGTAAGTGAGTTGCGATAGTTTGAAACTTGGGGGAAAAAGACACTGCTAGCATTTGAAAATATTTTAGGTAGCATTACTTGTGCGCAATGTATAGACTAAATCCTAATTTTAGTCCCTGAGAGGGAGTTTCAGAAATCACCATTCTCTCACACTTTGTGTGATGAGGTATAGATGAAATCAGTCTTGTTTTCTCCTTTATGATCTTATTCCACAAACTGTCATTCGTGCAGAGCGTACCCGAGGCGTGAAGACAAGCATGTCACCTGAGTGTGACAAGTTCCAGGCTATGTACACGATAGGTTTTCTTCACATGCCACCTTTCTGTAATAGAAAACGTTTCAATTTTTTTTCTATAACGTTTCTATTTCTTTCATGTTAGAAAAAGAACTAGATTAAGGGCTAAGGCAAGGCCAGTGAGATGGCTCAACACATAAGCACACTTGCCACCAAGCCTGGTCCCCAGAACCCACAAAGTGAATGGAGATAACCGCTTTCCCCCAAATTGTCCTCTGACCCCACCTGTGATCTGTGGCATATACACACAGATTTTTTTTAAAGAAATAATCTCAGGTAATTTTTATTTTAGTATGTCTTTATTAGTCAACATCACCTATTTCTGATGGTGTTTTTTAGAACTGGAAAGCCTTTCTTTAATTCCATTGTTGCTGTTATTTCTACCTTCATGTGCTAAAGTTAATTTTTTGGTGGGTTTAAGAAGAGACTTAAGGCAGAAATCCATTTTAATGATCTCTTCCTGTTTTAGTGTCAGAAGTTATTTCAAATTTCTAAAGCAAAACAAGGAATTAATTGTTTGATTATTTTTAATCCTTTTTTTTGAGACAGGCTGATGTCAAATTCCCTATGTAGTTTAGTCTTTTCCCCTGCAACATAAGGACTTTGTCCCATGTTCTTTTTCTTTTTAGGTTTATTTGTGTGTTTGTGTGTGTGTGTGTGTGTGTGTGTACGCATGAATGGGTGTGTATGTGTATGTATATATATATATATATATATATGCGTGAGAGGGGTCTGACTCCCTCCTGGAGGCAGAGTTAAAGGCAATTACAAACCTCCTAACATGGGTACTGGGAACCGTCTGCAAGAACAATAAACATTCTTAACCACAGAGCCACCTCTCCACCCTAGCTCGGTGGCTCTGATTCCTTAGATAACAATATCAGCTATTAATATAGGGACAAGTGAGGTGCAGATATCATGGATCACAGTTTGAGGGTGACGGCTGTCTTCGTCAGTCATGTAAAACTGCACACTGAATGCCAGGCTTTGAAAGGGCAGGTTCTGTGGCAGCGAGGCATCACTTAAGCAATTACAGTGAATCCATTTCATTGTTCATCACAAGTGCTTCCTGGGAAGTTCGAGGGAGATTAATTGTGTGTCAAGCACAGTTTAAAAAAAAGTATTGTTGAAGGTGCTGAAGGTTTTTGCCTACACATGCGTGCTAGAGCTGCGGCTCATCAGGCTGCAGGGGAGTGAGAATGAGTGATAATGTGGTGGAAGAGAATGGAATAGAGTAATGTTGGTCACGTGTTTACAAGAACACGAGAGCCCTTCAGCTCAGTGTCTTAGGTTTTTGCAGTGCATTCTGGTATCATATCATAGGTAGGCAATGGAAGAGACAATTGAAGAGCAGGCTAGGAGGGAAATCCAGATCCCTGCTTCCTCCTTCCGTCTGCCTGGCGGGTGAGTCATCTTCAGCGCACCAGGCCACTTCAGCAATGTTTCTGAAAAGCTGGGCAATGAAAACTAATGTACATGGGCTGTCACACTGTGTGCTGTGCCCTTGGACATTTATCTCGTAGATTCCGCAAAAAGTCTTTACTCAGCACATTTTACTTTTCCCCGGAGAGATGGAGAACTTGAAGCTCAGAGAGACTGCTTTGCCCTAGACTCCTCAGGTAGCATCATAGTTCAGACCCCCAAGTTCCATGGGACTACTTTCTTTTTCTGTTCGCTATAGTTAAATTGGTGCTGTGTGCTTGGCTTTTAACTATAGCTTTTCAGAAGAGGGCAATGTCGGGAAGAGTTGCCTTCTGGAGACATATTCTGCTGTCGGTACGAGGAGAAAATTGATTTTGTAAGTCTCATTCTGTGTGTGTGTGGTTATATCCCTAATATACCATCATCATCTGCACTCTCCTCCCAGTCTGTCTGCTGTAGACTTCGGTTTTGCTGAGCAAGTTTGCCAACACGATGGTCCTTTCAAAAATGTATCCAAGAGAGATAGATGTGAGCTGGAGTTTGAGGCATGTCGACTAGGCATGCCAATTTATTTTTTTTTTCTGGTATAGATAAAAAAAATCCATGCCAGATACCAAGATGCAAAGCTGTCACAAAGAAGAGGGCCACCAACCCTGAGCCTAAATATGACCTAAAGAAAAAACCTCGAGTAGAAAGAACACCATAAGCATTTGGAAGTCTTCTGTTCTCGGGAATGGCTGAATGGTTAGGCCTTTTATTGAGAGAAATCAGGGAAGAGAAGAGAAGCTCAGAACCTTTGTTTATTTAAAAGGTGCCCTGTGTGCTGTTGCTGAGCTTGGGGCCAGAACATTGTCTCCTCAGTACTGAAACACAACACAGTTGGAGAAGGACAATTTAAAACATTATGAAAACCGTATGTCAAGGATGTTTTACAGCATGGCCTAAAAAAATCTTACAGAGATAAGGTGATTGTGACACAGCAAGGGAAGCCAGAATAAGGAAGAAAAGCATAAGGACAAAGGAACACGAACAATAAAAGTACTTATAAAAGTGTAGACATCAAGGGCAAGTGACTAGCGAGTTCTCTCTTTGATGTGTGCAGCTCAGCTAGCTAGAAGCAGTCACCGAGAGTGGACTCTAGTTCTTGTTGTTTCCAACGCTCGCATGACAGTTTCTTTTATGGTAGTTTTTAAGTGAAGCCCCTGTCAAAATTGACCTCTCCTGCCCTTGGAGTCCAGACTTTTTTTTCTCTTGCTGGAGCGCCAGCCGTGAGGCTGTGCAGGAAGACAGCCTTTCCATCCTGTGTGCCGTCATGATTTCTGCACTTCCCTTACTGCGTACATGGAGCTCATTATTTTTGGCTTTTGTAAGTGCAAAAAGAAACCTGGCAGTCATCAGTGGTGCCTTCACAGTTTTTTCACTGCCAAAACACACACACACACAAACAGACCCCACATTTTTCTGCCTTTTACTTTCCAAAGACTTTAAATTTGGATCATTTTCTCCACAGGGAAAGAAAGCCTTCTGTCATGGTTGGTAGCCCATGCTTTGTAACCATAGTGTTCAAGCCCTAAGACTTCTCCCTTCCTAGCCAGCCTGGGCTACAGGAAGGTTTTTCTTTCAATTTAACGAATGCTGTTGGTAAATCTTACACCTGTTTGGCTTTAGTTTCAAAGCTTACCTAGCAAATAGATTGTATGGTTGTCAACCCTTAAGCATCACTGTTTCTTTATTCTACTACAAGATTATCTATAATTTGAAAATATTTTACATTTGATTTTATTAGAATTAGATATGTACTAGGTGATAAAATATACTACCATATGTAGTTCTAGTTTTGCTTGCTGTGGAGATGAATATGATGCTATCCAGTGATGGATGGGATTGGGGAGTGAGGGTCTTGTACTTCCTTATTTGGGTGTGGGAGGTAACACTGATACCCAGAGAGACTCAACTGTGTCTGTAAAACGTATAGTGTACACTTTGGAGTATTTGAGTCTGATATAGCTCCACTGGTTGTGTGATGTATCATAACTGCTTATTCCCTTCCCTAGGCCCAGACAGCAAAGGAAAGTCGGGACCTGACATTGGAAACCAGCAAAGACAAGGTTGCAGACCTTGAATGTGGCAAAGCAAGAACAATGGACCTCAAGTTCAACAACTCCAGGAAGTATGTCTCCATCACTGTGCCCTCCAAAACCCAGACAATGTCACCACACATCAAGTCAGTTGATGACGTTGTGGTGCTGGGCATGAACCTCAGCAAGTTTAACAAGCTCACACAGTTTTTCATATGTGTTGCTGGAGTTTTTGTATTTTACCTAATTTATGGATACTTACAGGTAAAAAGTAGTCCTTTGTTTATAATAGTGTTAGTTATTTTAGCACTTAATGTCCATGCTGGTTTTGAATACTTGTTTTTACCATGGTATTTTTATTTACAGTTTTCTCAGAGCTTGAGATTTTTGTAGAACAATAGCCTCTTAAAAGGACTACTAAGAGTAAAGATCAAACTCTCCAAGTTAAACATTTTAAGGTGGAAAGAAAGACTATCCTACAAAGTTAAAGCTATGAAAGCAAACTTGTAAATATTTAATCTAAACATTTTAAGGTGGAAAGAAAGACTATCTTACAAAGTTAAAGCTATGAAAGCAAACTTGTAAATATTTAATCAAAAATAGGTGTTTGCAGCTGTATGTTCATATCTTTAAAGACTTACTCATTTATTTTTATGTATATGAGTGTTTTGCTTGCATAAGTGCACCACGTGTGTGCCTGTTGCCCAAGGAATCAAGAGGAAGGCATTGGATCCCCCAGAATTGGAACTAACGGAGCTTGGGAGCTGTTGTGTAGATGTTAGAAAGTGGACCCAGGCCAGCTGCAAGAACAGCGCAAGTGCTTTTCCCTCGAGCCATGTACTCACACATACACCCCAGCTGACTGTTAAAGAGACTGAGTCGAGCATTGGTTGATGTCTAGGAAGATCATTTTGCAATAAAGTTGAAAATAACACAGTTTATTCCTGATTCTTGGATTTCATGGAAAAAGGTTATTTTTGTTTTCTTGTGTTTTGAATGGGTCTTTATTTGTGACCCAGACCAACCTTATATTCAAAGTCCTGCCTCCTCCCTCCAGTTCTTAGGAGTGATGACACTCTCCACCACACTTAGCGTAAAAAACCATTTTACAAACTAAGTCTGGAAAAAAAAAGACGTTTTCTGTCTTTCCCCCGCCACTATAAGGCTCTTTTATTTCCTTTAAATACAGCTTTTTAATCCTGTAATTTCTGAGTCATTCTTTTTCCCCTTCTTTTCGCATGCCTATGATGTTCTCATTCTTGTTTTGTTTCTCATTTTATCCATTTTTGTAATAATCTTACTTTTCTATGAATTTTGTTTCACTGTATCTAACATTGCAATAGCCTGTCCAGCTCTGTAGCTTGAGGTGATTTTATACCTTTGGCCACTAGCAAATTCCTAATCTTCAAAGCCATGGCTGGATGGGTGAAGGGTCACTCCATTGTGAATATGCGTGTTTGAATGGCACCCAGTATTATTAATGTTCATTGACTTGATACATATTTTTAATGATTAGCAACTTAGTTTTTAATTCAACTACATCATATTTGAGAACCTCAGTAATCCAAGAGGGAACATAAACTGTTGGTGTTAATTAGCACCACATTTGAGTGACCTTACTCATGCATGAAATTCTTATAAAACATTATAGTCCATTTATCTTATAGAAATGCATTACATAGATACATACAATTAAATTTTAACTTCTTTAGCTATACTATAAGGATGTCATAAAGAACATTATGTAAAAATACTATAGATTATGATTTGTAACTTGAGTCCCAGCTAGAAGATGATAAAACAAAACAAGGTGTCATATCACACAGCAGTTAGGAATAGGCATTCAAATTTTTCCTGTTAAGAAGCACTTCCCTTCAAAATGCCTCTGTTACAAATAGCTTGGGGGCACAAGTAGCTATTGCAAAATAAAATAATGCAGCTACCTTGCAATGCTTTACAAGGCTCTGGGGACTTACCTGACTGAGATGGTGAAGGGATGAAGACATGACAAACGTGGACACAGAAAAGCTGGGTTCAGATGGACTGGGCTCTCAGATGAAGAAGCCACAGCTCCCCAGAAGTTTAGCATGTTTATTATACACGATTGAACAGGGAGGTGAGGGTATCAATACAGTTTGGACAATGACGCTAACTTTAAGATAGAGCTGAACAGAGAGGCAGGGTTAACTAGTCCTGGTAGAAGCAGTCTCTGTAAGGGATCAGTCTTCAGGCCATGACCATCTTGGGGGTGGGGAGAGAGCCAGGGTAAACATTTTGTGTATACACTGTCAACTTTTATGCTTGGAGGAAAAGAAGGCTTTACCATGCCCCTGAGTCATCCCCTAGGGAAGGCTTTGGCACACCTATGCTGTGAGGCACTGGAGTCTTTGACATGGCCATGCCCATCTCAGCAATACACATTCACTTAGAACTTTACTGTTTTCGTACGTAGTCTATAAGTGTTAGTAGCTGTGCTTTTTCTGTTTGAATAATTAGCAGACACTCATCCAAAACAAAATATGCAAAGTTTTTAGTTGCATAAATACTTCAGATTGTAGCTTTGCTGCTTTGGCTTTGTGGATACTTACATGGTTTCTAAATCTTTGTAATTGTTTATCAAAGTAGTTGGTAGAAAGTGGCTAGGACCTATTTTATCCATCCCCATTGAGTAATGTGGGGTGGAAAGTTGCGATCATTCAATTAAAAGTAAACTAGGTAACATTTGTAAATACTCTTGTTGACTTGTTAAAATGTCTGAGTAGTAATTAATGAACATGTTACTTTATAATATTGTATTTAGGAGCTGGGAATTTAGCTCTTTTGGTAGTGTTTGCCTAGCAGCCACTAAGACCTGGGTTCATTTCTCAACACTGCATAAACAGGATGACACATGGTGACACATGCTTAGAATCTTAGTGTTGTGGACACAGAGACAGGAAGATCAGAAGTTCATTGCCACTGTAGGCTGAGTAGTGAGTCTGAGGTTAGCCAGACAGTGTTTTGAGACACTGTCTCAAAAAAGAAGGGAGGGAGAGACGGAGGCAGAAAAGAGAGAGAGAAGGAAACAGATAAATGAACACTTTAGAGAAATTAAACATCTCCTATACAAGGAAGATTTTCATCTAATCTGTGACACATAATTTTGAAAATGCTATAATATGATCCATATTCCTGATGAAAACCAGCTAGTTGATGCCTGGCTTTTACTGAAATAAGCTGTTTGTGTGAATTCTTGAATTGGCCACCTAATTTGTTAAGGACGACTTTAGTTTTGGTCTTTTATGTCTTTAATGAAGAAACATAAGAAGACATATCATTGTAGTTCTCTGTTGATTTTCATGCCTAAGTCATATAAAGTCTAGTGATTTGGTGGGAGTGGGTGGAATTGGATGCAGTATGGTTTGCTTGCGTTTAAAATATACTCATAACAGTTGACTGAAAGTTAGTCTCTGCCTTGAATTTAACAACGTTCATTGTCTTCTTACAGGAGTTGATATTTTCAATGGAAGGCTTTAAGCCCTATGGCTGGTACCTTACTTTAGTGCAGTTTGCATTTTACTCCATATTTGGCCTCATAGAACTTCAGCTCATTCAGGACAAAAGGAGAAGGTATGTGCTGTGCTTACCTGCATCGGTTGAATCTGAAAGAAAAAAGAAAGGCCGGCATTCCAACTATGTATGATTCTACATTTCCTGATAACATCTGATTATGAGTTTTAATCAATTTAACTACTTGCTTAAAATAATACATCTATTCCTTTCTGCACTGGAACAAAGTAAATTCCCCATTTTAAGTGCAGTGTCACAAAATCAAGTTGAACACGCGTCAGTTCATGGTTAGACACACTCCCTCAGAGAGCTCAGATGCGTGTTTTCATGACCTGACCAAGGCATGCCTAGTGAAAGATTTAAAGTGCGCCTCCATCACAGTGGTAAGCAAAAGGCCAGTGTTAAGTGTCTAATAGTTTTCAAACTGTTAGTGTTTTGTGGGCTCTATCCCCTGACATTGTCTAGTGGTTGAAATCTGGGTTCTTTTTGAATGAGCTCATTAATAATAAGGGTTTCATTATGGCATTCTCATGTACATGTGTCATCGTATGATGTTCTGGTTCATCTCCCACACTGTGCCCCACTCTTGCTGCTCCCTTTCCCTTACCTGTTCTCATGTCACAGGTGTTTGATTGCCCTGTCCATCTCCTCCTCTCTCTTCTTCTCCATTGTCCCCTTTCTAAGTATAAAGCTCCATTCTGTAGACACACCTTGTTTTCTTCAGCTTTTCCCAGGTTGTTAGATGTCTGGGCTAGCTGTTGAGAATAGCAGAGCAGTAGACGTGGATGTACCAGTACTTCTGGGGCATGCCATCCTTTCAGTGGGTGAGGAGGGCCATAACTGGGCCATAACTGTTTTCCATAGTGATGGTGCCAGCTTCTATTCTCATCAGCAGGGTATAAGCATTCCTCTTTCTCCTCTTCCCCTCCAAATTGCCATGTGTTTTTTTTTATGATAACCATTCTGACTGGATTGAAGTGGAATCTCAAAGCAGATGGAATTTGCATTTCCTTGATGGCTGAGGATGCTGCCCATGTTTCCAAATATCTCCTGACCAACTCTTGAGAAGTCTATATTCACTTTCTTAGCCCATTTCTTACTGCATGATTTGTGTTAATGGTGTTAATTTGGGAGGGGGTAATATATTCTAAATTTAATCCCCTGTCTGGTGCATCCTTAGCACAGACGTTTTTTGCCCCATTCTGTAGGCCGTGTCTTCTCTCTGGTGTTTGCTGAGCAGGTTTTAACTTTATGTGATACAATATGCCTGTTCTTGGGGTTCCCCACCCTTCTGGAGCACCTTTAAAGATGTCACTGCCCATACCTGTAGCTTGAAGTGCTTTCCCCCTAACAGTTTGACAGCATTACATCCTTTATTAAGGTCTTTGATCTATTTTTAATTCATTTTTTTTGCAAGGTGAGATAGGGATCTGGTTCTATATGAATGTGCGGTTTCCCAGCACTGTTTGTTGAAAGGGACTGCCTTTTCCCATTGTGTGTTTTCATGCCTTTGTCAAAAATGAGTTGTACATAGCTGCTTGAGATTCCCTCTCAGTCTTCTAGTCTGTTGGTCTATGTCTGTTGGGGTTCACAGTCATTCTTTTTATCAGTATGGCTCTGTAGTATAATTCACTGTGATACCCCCAGCATTGTACTTTCTATTAGGAGTGCTTTGAGGTCCTTAGTGCTTATGAGTGATTTTTAGGAGTGTCTCATGTAATGCAAAAAATGCATTAGAATTATGATGGGATTGTGTTGAATCTGTAGATCACTTTTGCTAATACAGCTGCTGTCACAGTGTTAATTCTGCCAGTCCAGTGTCTTCAGTTTCTTTCTTTATTGTCTGTAAGTATCATTAGAGCAGTCTTTCATGAACTCTTGGTTAAGTTTATTTATTCCTCGGTTATTGTGTGTTTTTATTATAAATAATTATAAGTGGGATTTTCTTCATTTCTTCCTTAGCAAACTTGGTTTTGGTATATAAAATTAGGAGCCTTTAGTTAGAGTTCTTTAAATATAGGATAAATAATGTTCTTTAAATATAGGATCACGCTATATACAAATATGGATGATTTAACTTATTTCTTTCCTATTTGTATGCCTTTTATTTCTTTCTCTTTGTGCTCTAACAAATATGCTCTTTTAATTTTTCAAATTGTATTATGTATGTGAAACAGTGGAGGAAGGGAGGGAAAACTTGAGCGTCACAGCCTGTGTGCGAGTAGGTCTGAGGACACCTTGATTTTGAGCACTTTGAGTATAACGTTGACCATAGCTTTGCCATCTAGAGACTTGAATTTCTTGATGTGGATGTCTTCTATTGCTAGTTTCTTACGAGTTTTAGTCATTAAGGGCTAATTGAATTTTGTCTGTGGTATTTTCTACATCTATTGAGATGATCTTGTGATTTCTGTACGTAAGATTGTGTGGTGTATTACATTGATTTGTGTATATTGAGCAAGCCCTTTTTCTCTATATGAAGCTACTGTATCTGTTAAATCCATTAACCAGTGTTATAGTTTAAAGTTTCCTTGTAGATTTTTAGTTTGAATGACCTGTCTAAAGGTGAGAATTGACTATAAAATCTCCCTATTGTATTCAATACTTAAGTGACTTTTATGTCTGTTAATATCCATATAAGACCATGGGCTACAGTGTTTGGTGCCTATTTATTTACAGTGGTTATAACTGCTGTTCAGTTGTTCCCTTTATCAGTCTGAGAGTCAAAAGGTAGAAGTGAGCCTACCAAGCAGATGGAAACTGAACACAAGCTATTGTAGATTTTTGGTAGCTGATAACTTGAAATCCAATTAAGATATAAGTAATAAAGAAGGTCAGCATATAGTAATAAAGGGAACAATTGAACAGCAGAATCTCTGCAATTGTGGACTGGGCAGACCTTCACCTCCTGTGACTCGTTAGGTAGTATCCCCTGGTGTCACTGGAATTCTGCTAACAGGTGTGCTAGAAGTGTGGCACACGCACAGATCTGTACAGGCAAAGCCCCTTCTGTACTGTGTAGCCCGCTTGACTGTTCCTCGCCCTCATGGAGGAATGCAACTGCAGCTGCCAAACAGCCTCCTGGGCCTTCAGAGTTCCCAGGTCCTCCAGCAGGCTCTCTGACTTGTCATCATTCCCTATTTTTAGGCCACCCCAGGTAGCTAACTTTTAAACAGCTAGTTCCCAGCCACTGCCCTCATTAGGATTCCTCTCCAGCACTGATGTTCTGCCTGAAACATCAATCTTCCCAAAATCTACCACTGAATTGGAGGCTCTTTCTGGCCTTGTCCCCAGGGTGGAGCTGGCTGTGTCTGCCTCAGGGCTGACTTCCCTTTGGATGAGGCCTCTGCTTCACCCTCACCCCCATCAGACAGCAACCGAGCTGTTTGACTTAGCTCCATTTCTGCTGGTGTATCCATTGCCTTGAAAAAGAATCCTTTTCATATGGCTGTTTCTTTACCAACTCACACTGAGGTTGCTGCCTTACGAAAGCCCAAGGTTTCTGTCTTTTAATTGAGGCAACGTGTTCTTTGGCAGTTTCTCACACATATTCATACTCTCACCAACTGCCCGCATCTCTTTCCCAGCCTGTGAGCTTCCCTTCTCCTTACAAGTCCATTTTCCACATTCTTGTCTTGGTTTAGAAATCTGTGTTCCTAAATACTGGAGGAACATCTTTCTTTCTGTTAAATCTAGAATGCTTATTTGAAAATCTTTTAGTAACCATGTAGATTTGAAAAAAAAATGCTTTGGTTTATCTTTAACGGCATATAAAACAAAATACAATAATACTGTGACCATAAACAGAAGGTAGTTAGGAATGTGAGCATGAAATTTGGGGGTAAATGAAGCATGTTCATGCTTTCATTGCATCTAAGATGCATATATTCATGTATCTGTGGGACAGTTAAAAGATAATAAAGACAATCCTGACATTCCATCTTTTATAGAAATGTTTAATGCCTCAACAATCAAAGCTTGTTATTTTTCTACATTATTGTTTTGGAGCAATACATAGATAACTATTCAGTTTTAAATATTCAGATCCATTTATACAAGATTTTTACTGGAAGAATCTAACAAATTTCTTTATAAATTTAATTTTATTTCCCAAATTCTGTTGCTCGTAAATTTTTGCAGCTATTATAGTTAAGTACTCAAGTGTGAGAATATCATCCTTATTGGTTTTTCGTGCTCTAAAACTCCAAGATTAAATGTAAGTGATGGACTAGAAAGTAACTGTCATTGCCAAGACTAATAGTGAGGGGCTGACGATCCGTTATCTCTTGGAAACCATGACTTCAGGGTGGACTTGAGGGTACAGCTCCTGAAGTAGAATTTGAGGAGGAAGCATCTCCCTGCATGAGCCAGCCAGATGAGGTGTGATGTGGGCTAGGTGACCTCAGCCTAAAATATTCTAGCCATGTCACCCTAAAATATTTGAAAGTAAGATAACTTGCTTTTGATTTAAACAGAAAGATTCTGAAAGATGAATCTCTAGACTTAAGATCAATAGTTGTGAACTGAAGCCGTTTCCTTATGAAGCACAGTGTTTAGAGCTTCGTCCAGCTGCAGGGCTCCTTTTCTTTAAAGTACTTGATTTCTGAATTCCTGTGGCGGTTGTTAATCCTTTCAGCCTTTGACCTGTACTCTGCTTCGTTGATTTCTCTGCCTGGGTCTGCATAGTGATTATGTGTCAGTACAAGCACAAGACTTAGAATTTAAAGATCATAGGTTTAAATGGACGTTGCTTCTCTCAGACTCTGTCAAGACTTGGGGAGTCTCTGAACTCCCGGCTTTCTTGGGAGTGTGTTTTGGGAGTAGCGACACAGCTCAGAACATAGTGCTGTCATCCCTCACCAAATAACAACTTTTTAGCCATTGTCTGACTTTGGCATACAGGAAATATATGATTTTGCATTGAAGGACTTTCGTTTCCCCCACCATTATTAAAGAAGTCATTGAGGAATTAAATAAAAACAGCAGGAATCCAGGAGCTATTGATGAGGAGCTGATGAGATGCAGCTTCCTCATCACCCATGAGGAAACAGGACCTGGAGGAGGACTGACATTTTTATAAGGTCATGTAGGAAATTCCTCTAGGGGTTGGCCCACAGAGGCCCTGAGCCTCAGGACAGCTCCTGTTTGCCTGTATCCTACTTTCGTAACCATTCCTCAGAAGTTTAATGAATGGAAGTTTTCCATTCTGGCCACCGTTGTTTACAGTTATCTTTGGGGAACTATGACGACTTGTTTTTATACTAAGCTGGGAAAGTGGTGTTTCCTCCTTCGCAGACAAGTACAGTGGCTGGTCAGACTCCAGGGACACCGAGGAAATACAGTGGTAGTAATTGAAGGACACCCTATGGGCAGGTCTGTTCTTGACAGTGGATTTTAAATGTGGGCTCCTACATTAGAACCTCAAAATTGAAAACCTCAAAATTGAAAGGTCAAATAATGCATTTCACTAGAATTTTTTCAACAAATTATTTTAGTGTAGATCTGCTCATATAAAAGATGTAGAGAGTTGGGGATGTAGCTCAGTGGGTAGAGTCTTTACCTAGCTTGCCTAAGGCCATGAGTTCAATCACCAGTATTACATATACCAGGCTTGGTGGCACATGCAGCACTCACATTGTAGATTTGAAAGAAGCTCAAGGTGTTCCTCAGTTACATACAGCATTTTGAGGCCAGCCTGGGCTAAAGATCCTGTCTAGGAATGGAAAGGAAAGGAAAGGGAGGGGAGGGGAGGGGAAAGGAAAGGGAAAGGAAAGGGAAAGGGAAAGGAAAGGGGAAAGGAAAGGGGAAAAGAAAGGGGAAAGGAAAGGAGAAAGGGGAAAAGAAAGGGGAAAGGAAAAGAAAGGGGAAAGGAAAGAAGAAGAAAATTGGAGGAATTGCATGCCTTTGTGACTGATTTAAATGCCAATACAAATGCTTAATTGTAGGTAGATTATATCTAAGTTTAGAGCATAATCAAATTACGTGACTAATGCTTTTTTGTGTCCATCATACAGTATGCCAGATTATTATTTTAAACCATATTGACTCCTCAGATATATGCCCATACTGATGGCTTTCTAAAGATACAAAATTCAGGATCTCCATCAGGCAACCCTGGTAGAGGCAGAATTAAAAGTTTAGAGGTTAAAGGGACAGCATCAGAAGCCTTCCCTAAAGCTGATTGTTGTAACATGGAAAATGGAGACTACTGTAGTAACAGTCATGTCTGGAGTTGTGAAGCCTGCAAGCTTTCTCTAGAAAAGTTCTTTGACTGTTCTGGTGGTTACATCCTTTCCTAATGCTGGATGGAAAGTTAGGAAACAAAAGCAATTTAAAAGTTAATTCACAACATTAGTGATTGGGGCCTTTTTACCATTGTAGAGCCCATATTTTTTTCATCATCTCTCATTTATGAATTAAATCAAAATAGTTGTTGTCTATACCTAGAGTTACTGTAAGAAAATCTTTGATCAGCATTTATACATCAACTAGAATCCCAGTGAGTCTCTTACTAGTTGAGAAACCTCAGTGATAATTCAGCAAAGTATATTGTGATTTTTGTCAGTGTACAAGTAAACAGTGGTACAATATGAAAAAAATGATTTTTACTGTATATCCCAGAAACATTAACCAGAAATAGAGAAGCACATTATAAGCCATCATCTTTAAAGTGCTATGAAACTGGGTCCCACAATGAAGGTTTTAAAAATTGTCTCTTCCAGAATACCAGGAAAAACCTACATGATAATAGCTTTTCTAACTGTGGGTACTATGGGCTTATCAAACACTTCCTTGGGCTACCTGAATTACCCCACCCAAGTCATCTTCAAGTGCTGCAAACTGATTCCTGTTATGCTAGGAGGAGTTTTTATTCAAGGTACAGTAATGACATGTTTTATACTGTTTGAAGTGCACAGCTGTGTTGTGGCATCTGGCATTAGGAAAAACAGTAAATGTCCACAACACTGTTTTTGAGCATTCCAGACATTGTGATAGTAAAGCATCTGATAAAAATAGGGTGTCATAAAGACATTGCTATTTCTCTAACATACTGTAGTATTTGAATTCATCATTTGAACATGAGAGAAAAGTCATTATTTTATTATTTTATCTTGGAACTTAATGCATCCCATAGTGCCATATTCACATAGTGAAGCCCGTTTGAGTGGACCCACTTCTTCCCTGACTGAACTGGCTCTGATGGCTTAGAGCAGCTGAGTGGAGCTGGATGAAAGAGGAGGCAGCTGGACCAGCAGGCTTTGGAGCAAGTTGTTGCTTAGTTCCTGTCTTGAGGCTCTTCCCATCACTGAAGGGCTTGAGCAGCCTGTTCTCGTTGTGTGCATCAAGATGCCTTCCTGGGGTTGACCTTTTACAATGGAAGTGTCTGCACCTTACTCAGAACACAACAGAATAGTGGTTCATATGGAAAAAAAATACCTCAGTCTCTTTTAAAAATTCTTAGTAGGCACATGTATTTCCTTAGAATCTTTACCGAAAGTTAGAATGCATTAGGCAGAGGAAAATGGGTGAATTCTCCCCTGCCTAACGGTCTTCACATAGTGTTTATCAGCTGAAACAGTGTTGAGCATAGTTAGACCCATCACTCTCTTCCCTCTGAAAACTGACAAGCTCCAGGAGCATCTGTAGCCTTGTATTCAATGCACATTAACTAAAGGACAAACTCGTTTCTCCACATAGTTAAAATTATGGAATATGCCTTTTACTTTTGTCACTTTTCACCAAATTGCAGCCACACACTATGTAAGGAAGCTTTGGTCACCAGTAGACTGTGTATGCATTTGATCCCATGAGATAAGGTTGACCCATGACGTCATAGCCATCTCAGTCTGTGTATGTGTCTGAAGACGTCAGACAACAAGATCCCCCTCAGGTGCATTTTCAGGGCATATCCTCACCATTCAGTGGTGTGTGTGTGTGTATGGTTTTGTTTTTTTGTTTTCTTGTCAGATTTAGTCTTAACCCACCTGGGATTGCTGTGCCTTGATGTGAGGGTTCTTTATGTTCTGGGCATTAGACATGAATGGCACATCCCTGTTCTGCTAGGTGAGGCGCTGTGATCTGACAGCAGACGGGGTAAATATCTGTATAATGAGGCCGGTGTCCTTTCCCCTTACACAGGAAAGCGTTACAACCTTGCAGATGTGTCTGCTGCAGTGTGCATGAGTCTTGGCCTGATCTGGTTTACCCTGGCTGACAGCACAATTGCACCAAACTTTAATCTGACAGGTGAGGAGTATGTTTGTATTCCTAAATTGTATAAGCATTTTATTTTGAATGAGAATTTGTACGTTTTCATGAGGCTTTTAAATGATGCTGTGAGGTTGGTGAGTCTCCTACCTCACGAGGCTTTCAGACTTTCCCAACTGTAGTAAAAGTAGAGATGTAACACTATTGGAGTGCCTGACAGGAGGCTCCCGGTTAAAGCGTTCACTGTCAGAGACAGGAGAGTTGGGATGTGTGTGCTGACCTGCACATACACGCAGGAGGTGTAGGGAAGTCACAGTGGTAATATGCATAGAGCTGTAACTCTGGCTTAGAGTTTCCTCCATTGTGTGCTATGCCTTTTGTCAGTTACATTTAGATTTTTCAAAAGCCAATTAAGTGGGCTGGAGAGGTGGCTCAGAGGTTAAGAGTACTGACTGCTCTTCCAGAGGTCCTGAGTTCAATTCCCAGCAACCACATGGTGGCTCACAACCATCTGTAATGTGAGATCTGGTACCCTCCACTGGCCTATAGGATGTATGTAGGCAGAATACTGTATACATAAAAATAAATAAATAAATCTTTAAAAAAAAAAAGCAAGTATTAGAGTATGTCCAAGGAGAAAAATAAGCATTAGAATTATTAATAAAAAAATGCTGTTTTTATTTTCATGACCATGTAGATGAATCAGAGGTTCTCAACCTCTGAGTCATGATCCCCTTGAAGGGTCTAATGACCCTTTGACAGAGATCGCATATCAGATATCCTGCATAGCAGATATTTACATTATGATTTACAGCAGCAAAATTACAGTTATGAAGTAGCAATGAAGATAATTTGATGGTTGGGGTCACCACAACATGAACTCTATTTTTAGAGTGTATTAGAAAGGATGAGAACCATTGAGATAAATTGTTTTAGGGTATTTTGGGCATTGACTATATATATATACACTATTTTCCTTAAGTTACTAAAAGAATCTTACCAAGAACACAGTGTCATCCCAACATTCCTCTTGACGAAAATAGCATTTGACATTTCTAGATAAGAAAAACAAAAAGAAGAAAATACATAAGAGAACAGGGAAAAGGCAGTATTAGAAAACCAGCAAGTACAAAGTATAAAATAATCATTTCTATAATGAAAATACTTGTTACGTTAGCTTCACAATTGTTGTCAAGAATCAGACCGTCAGTCTTACTGGCCCCAGTTCATCAGCCTGAGCCTGAGCTAGCATGTTGAAATGGAACCATTGGGCCTCTGGGGGCAGCTGTCTCACAGCCACAGTCCTGAGGGAACTTGCTGCCTCAGCTTCCATGAAAACTTCACAGCTTGACTTCAGAAAATGCTTATGATCTCAGCCATTGCCATTAGGATCAAGAATTATCAGGAAATCTTCATTTTTCCCATCACAGATTGTCACATCAAGTGTATACTTCAGAACAGACATTGACTCTTCTAGCTATAAAAACAAAGTTTAGAAGGCACAGATTTGTAGTGAATTTAAATGATATAAAGCCAAGAATGAGTGACTTGCAGACCCTTTACGCTCTCCTATAAGGTGGAGAGAACACTGCCTTATACAGAACTGGTGGGAGGAGAGATGGTAGAGGATGTGGGAATAACTTTCCGTGCTGTTTGAAGCTTGCTTGTACAAATCAAGACTTTGACCTAACCTGTGGCCAGGTTACCAATGCTTCCATATGATTGACAGCTATGTATTCTTTTAGTTTACACACTGTATCCTCATCCTGTTTAAAATTAACCCTTAAGAAATCAACCATTCTATGTTTTGGAGTCCCAGATATACAGTGTTTCCTATCTCGCCTTGGTAACCCATCCATGTCTGTGACTCAGAACAGTGTATGTGTGCTAAGATTGCAAGTGGCTAGACCTAAGACGACCCTCTAGAAATACAAGGTGTTGAAAGCAGCATGCAGGTGTAGAGTGAAAGCATCTGGTAGTGGCTGTGTGTGCTGCTCCAAAGCCAGGTCAGAAAAGTAGTTTCCCCATTTGTGAAATTCCTGTAAAAGTCCTCACTCCCTTTCAGTGCCCTGTTCATTTTGCTCTTTGATAAGTAGAAAAGATAGATGGTCTTTGTTGGGATGAAGAGATCAGAACTCTCCAGAACAAATCAGACCCACTCTTGGGTAAAGGACACCAAGGGTTGGTTGCTTTTGTCTTACGTTATGTAGCATCACCTGAGGAGGAAGGACTGAGAACATAGGCAGCAGAGGGACGAGACAGCTGGTGCCCCAAGATACCTGGGGCCCCTCTCTTGCCGAGTTCTGTGGGCACATTTGGAAAGAATGAGAACCTAGACATACTTTATAAAAGAAGCTGATGAACACTGGTTCCCACTTGGTTTTTAGAGCAGTGGTTCTCAACCTATGGGCCATAACCCTTTTGGGGATCTACCAACCCTATCCCAGGGGTCATATATCAGATATCCTGCTGCATATTGGATATTTGCATACGATTCATAACAGTAGCAAAACTACAAATTAGGAGTGAAATAATTTTATACTTGGGAGTCATCACATGGAGACCTGTATTAAAGGGTTGCAGCATTGAGAAGGTTGAGACAAGAAAGCCTGCAAGCCCCACAAAACTACCGAAAGAAAAAAAAAAAGATGGAACTGTGACACCCATTCCTCTGTATGTGAAGCTCAGAGGTAGCCAGGCCTGTCCTCCTGCGCACCTGCTTGCTGCTTTCCAGGAGTAAGTGCTTTCACCTAGACTCGATGCCATTGAACCTGTCACTGCAGCGTGTGACAACTTAATATTGTTCACATTATCCTCATGGACATGAAAGGGAGGCTTGCTCGTGTGAAGAGTCCCCGAGACAGTTTGGCTGACAAGCTAACAAAATCATTGCTATAGGTGCCTCTGAGACAGTATGGAGCTGAAGGGTTGTAAAAGTACAATAGGGTTGGGCATTCCATCGTTTCCCCAGATCCTGAGTTGTAGCTGTACTTTCAACAGACACTACCTGAAAAGTGTGGACTTGATTTGACACAATGCTGAAGTATGATTCTGGTAGTAGCATTAGTTTATTAATGTCTGTCTTTTTTATATTAATATCACCTATGTGCTTACAAAACAAGTTATAGATCAGAATATTCAGCATTCCAGCCAAATGGGATTGACAATGTGCTTTTGATTTGTAGCCCAGTTAAACTTCGGGTCAATCTTATAGTTAACATGCTTAAAGAGGATCGTTCTCTTCCCCCTTAAAGGTGTGATGCTTATCTCCCTGGCACTGTGTGCAGATGCTGTCATCGGGAATGTCCAGGAGAAAGCCATGAAACTGCACAATGCTTCCAACTCTGAGATGGTGAGCACCCCAGTGCTTCTCTCCTGTCTGGAAGGTGCATGGCTGATGTTCCGAAATGGCTACAATGTCAGATACTCGATGTGCATTTCAGTCCTCTTTATCCTTCCCTGAAACATAATGCTAGCGATACTGTGGAAGGTTGGAAGAGAGCCTGTCACTGCTAACAGCTTGTTGTATAACTGATCAATATTTTTCTTGTTGATTTCTGTAATCTTTTATCTGTTAAAAGAAACCTCTTTGTGACATTGTTTTCCTTCTGTTTGTATTTCTCTTTGTCTCAGTGTGGAAATTTATAATTCTTATTGGTCCGGCTTCTCTTTTTATTGATGGCTTCTAGCTATGTCAAAAGGCTTTTCCAACTCCAGATTTTTGCCCATGTTGCCTAGTAGTTTTATTATTTCCATTTTTCATTAAATAAATCCTGCTGAAACTCAATTCTGTTTACTGAACAGCCCACCTTTCCCACTTGTGACTTCTTTATCTCACATCCTCACATAGGGGTCAGAATTGAATTCTCTAGCATTGATTTCTGCCCTAGCCCACAGAAACTTGAACAGCTTCATGTATTCTCATCGTCAGGACTAACCACCTTTGTTCCTTTTTGAAAGAACTACCAGCGATTACTCGTGGGTGCTCATACCCTTACATAAATTAGAAACTCCTCCTGGGATTGTTACTGATGTTAACATTGAATTATAAGTTAATTTAGGGACATGGCTTCTGTATACTTGATTCTTTCAGTCTAAGACTAAGGTATGGCTTTCCTTTTATTCAAGTGTCTCTTTAAAATACTTTTATTTTTAATTGTATAATATTGGTGTGTGTGCATGCATGCATGTGTGAGTGTAGATACCATCAGAGGCCAAGATTCCCCTGAAGCTGGAGTTACAGACAGTTGTGAGCTACCCATTATGAGTGCTGAGAACCTAACTTTGCAATCCACCTTCTTAATTCCTGAGCTCTCTCCAATCTCTCCAAGACATTCCTTTTAAATGTCCACTAGATTTAAAAGTATTCTTCATATAAAATATCTTCTGCTTTTGTTTTTATATAGGAGTGTGTGTGTGTATGTTTGTGTGTCAGACATTGCAAGCACACCTGCTTTGTTATTCAGATAGAATACACTACATTGAAGACATACAGGAGTAAGTTTCCTATTGCTGTCTGGGCACAGCGTGGACACCTTAAGTGACATCTCAGTAGTAGCAGGAACGTGAACCTTGATAGGTGTTTGTTAGATCACTGTTACTACTCTTCATGGCTGAGGTAAAGATGGCCTCAGAAGGTCACCTGAAAACTCAGGGTAGCACATAGTGCAGCAGGCTTTAAACTGAAGCCCCGGTTGTGTCCTAGGTTACTCCATAGAGCTTCTTTGGGCCAAAGTACAACCTCAGGCTTCAATTGAAAACTGGGTGATGAGCGTGGGATTGAGATTAGGTTAGCTGTGAGAGTCAGCGGAGTAGCCCACATGCAGGGTAGCATAGCTAACCTGTAGCAAGCCTTTCAGTTAGAAACTGGAGGTCCCCTTGGGGGAGCTAATAAACGAGTAAAAAGTGAGTGGGGTAATTAGAGAGTGGTGATTTTCTTATCCTTTGCAACTCCAGTGTCTAGGACATTTTCCATATCTTGTAAGTAGCTCTAAGGATTTTGTCATATTTATGCTTATAGAATGATAAAATTAAAGTCTGCTTAAATTTAACAATTAATCCAGAAATGAGTAAAATGTGAGCAAAAATGGAAGGTTCCATGTGGCCATGGGTTTTTGTTACATAATATTGTGTGTGTCTCTGTGTGTGTGTATGCATGTATACATATACATTTATAATTGATATTTATTCATAGACCATGAAAATCAGTTATTTCTAGAAACTTCAGCCATAGGGCAATGATAATATTGCTTTTAAAATGTTTTGTTTTGTAGCATTGATTGAGTAGATTAATTTTTCCGTGAATTCAAACCCTTCAGTTTCCCCTTTGGTGTGACAGTCATTTTTCTGGTTTACTTCTGCCTCCCCCAGGTTTTGTATTCATACTCGATCGGTTTTGTGTACATATTGTTGGGATTGTCGTGCACTAGTGGACTAGGCCCTGCAGTGGCATTTTGTTCAAAGGTAAACACTAATCACATTTTTATAAATAAACACTACATTTTCTCTGTACTATTTTTACCTAGTTCAAAAGAAGGCTATTGTTAATAAATAATTTGGTCACTCTTCGAATGGAATATTACAGATAAGAAATTAAAGATCTTAGAAATGATTGATATTTAATTTTTTTATCCATTCTCTACCCTGTAAGTTAATTTTTGAGAAGTTCATAATGTACAAATCAAGGGTTTTTCATTTCATCAATATTTTTCCATTAAATAAAAGCTAAATATTGTTTGCTTGGCTGCATTGTGGAATGACTTATTACTGCTCAAGAGGCTGATTCAGATCTGTGGCTTGATACCACAGGATACCTCAGGGCTTGCTTTGTGTTTTCCTAACAGGTCATTTTTCTTCTTGCAGAACCCTGTTCGCACGTATGGCTATGCCTTCCTCTTTTCCCTCACTGGATACTTTGGGATCTCCTTTGTTCTAGCCCTGATTAAAATCTTTGGTGCTCTTCTTGCTGTAACAGGTAGGAGACTTGCTTAGATTAGGAAGTAAACGCTACAGTGTTTCTCATGCGCTTACAAACGTAAGGGTATGACCTTGTGCCTAAAAGGAGTACTGTTCTCCAGATTGTGCTTTGGTAGCTTGTTTTGTCTTTTAGTTCCAAAGGCAATGGTGTTTGGTCTTAATTTCTCATTTCGAAGATTGCATTTTTTTTCCTTTGTGCAGACTGAGGCCAGACCCTTGGCCCTCAGCATGCTGGGCACACACTCTACCACTCAGCTGCATCCCAGCCCTGAAGGCTTCATTTTTATGTCAAATATATACATTTTCATGAAAAATGTTAGAAAAATCTGTTGTAAAACTATGATGTAATGAAACCCCTTCAGGGAAAACACTACCTTCATATACTTTTAATTGATTACGGAAATTCCACTCTTCTTGCACTTAAAATATGGCAGGTGCATTTTATAGTTTGCAAGCCTCTCACTGGGATGTTTCTTAGCACTAGCCCCAGATCACATTCTTGCTTCTGCAGTGATGAGGGGTCCATGCCTGACACTATAGAGGACTGCAGGCTGTGTTTATGTGTTTGCAGAAATGCACAGCAGTGAGGGGAGCCAATGACTGTGTACTGCATCGCTTTCCAGAGCTGTAGATGCGCACTTGCCTCCACGGTATAGGCAGAAATAGTTTCACTGTCAAATAAGAGGCAGAGATAGGCATAATCATAGCTAACACAGAGTCCTTCCTGTGTACTAGTCACCATTCTCGATAGAAGTCTCTCCGCAGTCCTAACCAGCCGGCACCATTAGTTTTCTAATTTTATGCTCAGATTTAAAGGTGAATGTGGAAAAGTTAAGGGCTTAGGTGAGAACTTGCTAGAATCAAGATTCCAGGCAAAGCTGTCTGTCTCCACACCCACAGTCTTCACTTCGCCTCCTTGGTTGGCATGGTGAGAGACTGCTTGATCCTCAGCACCCTCCCGACCATCGCATCCTCCTGTGGGCTGGGCAGCATGATGGAGTCTGAGAAGATGAAAGCCATAGTGTCCTCTAGTGGAAGCTTTCTCAAGATGCTGTACTCCTCGAAACAACACATCTACCCACATATTTTGGCCAGATCCTGAAACATACGACCACACCTAAGTGTAGGGAGACAGGAACATACACCCAACCAAGTAGGTCTCCCAAAGGCAGTCGTTGCAGATCAGGCCCAACTTGTGCTGAATGTAAAGTGCAGAAGAATAGGGGTGGATGAGAGAAGCTGCGTGAGGGTGGAGAAGTGTGGCTGCCCCTCTGCCTGGGCTGAGTTACAGTGAGGTCAGCGTTAAGACAAATGTGCAAAGAGCACGACTGTCAGAATTGCTGTCCCTTTCCCAGAGGTCACCATGACTAAGTACTGTGAACCATTGTGAGGTGCGTGACTGCACTGGAGGCTGGAGCAGGATGAGCAAGGCATAGTAAGACCTGTCTGAAAAATAGACAGAAACCTGACAGTAGTGAACCTCTCACTTTGTTAAAGGATAACTCTGGCTCTACCTATCATGTCTTTCATGGGAAAGCCTGCAGTCATAGCTCCTGCACCCCGTGGAGCTGATGAATACTTTACACAGGTGTAATTGGATCAATGCCAGTTCTCTACTAAACCATTAGCAACATGAACTGGGTTGGCTGTTGGTTGGTCAGTTGCATTGTCTCTGGCACCTCAGAGGTTCTGGCATATCCAGAGCTATTAAGCATTTGTGGAATAAATAATGTACAAATATTGCCAAGATAGTAAGGTACATCTGAATTGTTTTCTCCCCACAGTGACAACAGGAAGAAAAGCAATGACCATAGTCCTTTCATTCATATTCTTTGCTAAACCATTCACATTTCAGTAAGTACAAGTGTCTCAAAATTTAGTTGTTGTCTTTCATGTATTGTCTTAAACAGCATTACTTTCTAACTTTTGGATTGCCTAGCCAAAGCCCAGTGGAAATACGGTCTTGTTGCGTGTGACTGTGTGAGAAAGGAATCTAGGATGCGGACTGACTGTCAGTTAGGTGTGCCTGCCCATGTGAGTGACTGTTAGGGGTGTATAAGCCAGTG
>JAQHUG010000008.1:15269892-15285273 GCA_028555095.1 Dicrostonyx torquatus | reverse complement strand
GAGTGTGTGCTCCAGTGTGACTGTGTTGGTTCATGTTTCTGATGGGGGTGAGTACAGTGGTGTGCATGTGTTGAGTAAAGGATTTTCTTTCTCACATACAAATGTATAATTTATGTGTTTAAAATTTTTTCTTGTGAAGCCTTTATTTATGGCTGCTTTGCACAACAATAAACAATGGAAAAGTATTCTGTAAATTATATCCTAATGACTTAGTTTGTGGTTCTTTGTGAAAGTGGTCAGCAGCCTTTGCTATCTCTGTTTAAAAGCAGTTTGTTAAAATATTATAGGTCAGTAATTGGGATTTCAAACCCAGTTTACAAATACATAATTTTAAATAATATTGTAAATTTCCACCAGTGTACTACAGGTCATTTGTCTATAGATTACTGTTCTATATGCCTGTGATAGTATCTTTTTTCTTTTCTTTCTCATTTGTACCTAGTTTAAGATAGTATATTATAGTAATTAAATTACAATGATGCAGGCCGGGTGGTGGGGACACACACCTTTAATCCCAGCACTCGGGAGGCAGAGGAAGGGATGTTAGTTCGAGGCCAGCCTGGTCTAAAGAGTGAGTTCCAGGGTAGTCAAGACTGTTACACAGAGAAATCTTGTCTCGAAAACACCAAAAAAAAAAAAAAAAACACCAAAAAACAAAAAAAACAAACAAAAGTGATCCTCTACTTCCTGCAGAATGTATCCCAAACCCTTTTTATCATCTGTGTTCTGCTTCCCTGGGACAACTAGGCGGAGTGCTGGGCTGAATGTATAATGTAGCCTTTGATAGATAGGACTCTGGCATTTAAAGTATAATCTTAAATCTTTTGGTAAGGTTATACTTTGAATGTGATAATTAAGAGCCCTCAAATTTAAATTAGTCTCACTTTGTGTAACTTTTATGTATATATTCAGCATAAAATTTTTTTGAGGCTTTATAGATGTAGATGTGTTTTGCTCAAATCCATCTCCTACCCCACCCCAGCCCCATTTCTATTCCAACTTCATGTACCCTCTTTGTTATCCATTGAGTCTATCTGGTGCTGCTAGTATGTACATGGGTATAGGGCCATCCGTGGGAGCACAAGCAACCTACCTGGAACTAGATCACTGAAGAAACTGACACTCTTCTCCCTCAGCATCCTTCAATTGCCATTGTCTTAGCCAGGGGTGGGACTTTTGACTGCTTATATTTTTTGTCAACTGAACACAATGTAGAGTCAGCTTACCAGAGAGAATTTAAATTGAGAAAATAGCTGCATCTGATTAGCCTGTCGTTAAGCCTGTGGGGCATGTTCTTGACTGATGATTGATGTGAGGGCTCACCTCACTGGGCAGTGCCATCCCCGGACAGGTGCTCCTGGGGTGTATGAGAAAGCAAACTGTGCCAACCAGAGGGAGCAAGCAGGTAAACAGTGTTCCTTGATGGTCTGCTACAGTCCTGCCTTGAGTGTTCCTGCCTTGGTTTCCCTCTGTGGAATGGGACTCAAGGATGTGTAAGCCAAAGAAAACCATTCTTCCTCAAGTTGCTCTGGTCATGGTCTTTACCATACATAGTTGTGGAGGCTTTGTGAGCCCCCTCTGTCCCATTAACATAGGATTCTAATACTATTAGTTTAGACTTCTAATAGCAAGTTTTGTGTGTTTGGTTGGGGTTTTTTTGTTTTGTTTTTTATTTGTTCATTTTGCTTTTTCTTGTTTTGTTATGTTTTGTTTTGAAACAGGGTTTAATCTGTGTAGCCCTGGCTGTCCTGGAACTCTGTAGAACAGACTGGCCTCACACTGAGATCTGCCTGCCTCTACCTCCCAAATGCTGGGATTAAAGGCATGCACCACTACTGCCCAGCTAAGAGCAAGTTTTTATTTGATTGAAACAATTGTGGACTGACTACCACATGTCATAATTAGCAGTGAAGTGTTACCTTGTTAATTTTAATATCTAATTTTTCATTTCTTTTAGGTATGTATGGTCTGGCTTGTTAGTTGTCCTTGGCATATTTCTCAATGTTTACAGCAAAAATATGGATAAAATAAGATTGCCATCAGTGTACAATCTGATGAACAAAGCCATGGATGTGAAAAAGTCAAGGACGTTGGCACAGACGGTGTAGGCACGGAGGGAGCCTATTTAAAATAGAATCCGAAGGGAGCAATCATTAATCAGTTGACTTTCCAAAGGATCTGAAGACTGCTGTTGTGCAAGCGAGCAGCGGTTTGTGACGTCAGCCTCTGCAGAACACGTGCTTGACCAGAGCCACACCCAGGATGTGTTTCAGTAAAGTCAGTATGAAGGAAAGCGCTTGCTGGCAGTGTCCTGCGCACTTCACTGGAAATGGACCGTGTTGCAAGACTGATTGGAAATCCTTCCAGCGTGCAGCACGGCGCTGTGTAGTAGCGCACTGTTTTGTCTCCATTCCGTTTTGGTGGTGTTATTTAAATTACTTCTCTGTTATAAGAGTGAACCGATGATTTAAAGTCTAGAGAAAATAGAATTCATTTATAAATAAAATTATCCTGTGATTTTTTTAATGCTGTTTTAATAAAATTTGTTATTGAAGAAAATGGAGTTGGGAAGGCTTAACATGCTCTTTAAAACTTGAGTTTTTAACTCACGATGTAAAAATACTTTTGAAAGCATCCTTGTCTGTATGCACAGGGTAAAGTGCTCAAAGGAAGTGTACTAGGATTACAGTGTGCCACGGTGAGTGGCTTTAGTTCGGATGTTTTAATTGCAGGGCAGACGTTAGCAAGTTAAAAAAATCCTAATTCTTCGTATAAGGATAAAAGTTTCTTTGAACAGTGGAGATGAAGTGGGGTGCACTTGAGAAGCCTGGGTAGGTTTGGCAGACCCAGACAACATTTTTTTTTCCTCAGACTCTAATATAATTTCATAGTCTGGCTAACTTAGATCCACTGAGATTCTTTCTGGCAGTTCTAGGTGCTACGAAGTCCACACTCAAGATGCTAGCAAACCTGCAGGGCTTCCTCCCACTTTCTAGATGGCATCTTCTTACTGTGTCCTCAGGTGTTTAGTTCTAATCCCATCATGCGGTCTCTACCCTCATGGCTCAATCTCCTAATGCTGCCTCTAGGGAGTAGGACTTTTACAGGTGAACATAGAGAACAGAGAGATTCAGATCATAGCCATATTACTTGCATAGTTTCGAGTCAGGTTTAGTGCCTTTCAGTATTGATTTTCATAATTGCTAAATACTCAGTGTGTGTGTGTGTGTGTGTGTGCACGCATGTACTCATATTCGCACATAAGTGCATTGTATATAAAAGCTGTTACTCTTCATTTTCAGCATAATCAATATGATTAAAACCCTTAGTGTTTATGCTATTGGTGACATCATATTTTTTATGATTATTCCTAAATTCTATCATATCCAAATGGATGCTTGACTTGTCTTTTGCTGTATGGATTCGGCAGAGCCTTCAATCATGGAAGTGTCTCAGGTAAGGAGTTGTGCTTGGATTTTATTCACCAATATTGTGGTGGTGATTTTATAGTTCTCATCCTAAATGGGAGTCTGTGCTTCATTGTGCCATCTTGAGCTGCTGAGATGGTAAGCGTTTGTGCTTCCGGGTCGCTAGCTTTCCTGGTCCTTGATAAGTAGTCATCCCGGCTTATCCAGGTATCTTTCTGCCCTCTTACCTTCCTCGGATAGATTCTTTGCCTGATGTCGGCTTAGCATCCCTGCCTGGATTATAAAAGTCCAGCATTATTTAAAGGTCACCACTTGTCATTTTCTACCGTGACCTACCTTTCCCTCTTCCTACATCAGATGAGGTTAACTGTCGCCTCATTTATATGAATGAACAGTCTAAAATAACAGAACAAATTTTGTTAAGAAGATGATATTGAACGTATATTTTGAGACAGGTTTTCTAATACTTTCGTGATATTATTCCATCCCAACCATTGAGTTAAGAGAATTAAAAATACAGTTGTATCCGGTGCCGGGGAGGACTATTACAATCCTTTGGTCAGTGTAAACAGAGACTGTTTGCTTGTTTCCTGACTCCTGAGACCTGAATAATCACACAGAAACTATACTAATTACAACACTGTTTGGCCTGTTAGCTCAAACTTCTTAAGAACTAACTCTTACACCTTAAGTTAGCCCATTTCTATTATTCTCTGTATCACCACAAGGGTATGGCTTGCCAGGTAAGATTCTGGTATCTGTCTCCTTCTGCAGCTATATGGTGTCTCCTTGACTCAGCCTACTTTCTATATCTCTTTTTGGATTTCCTGCCTGGGTTTGCTCTGCTAAGTCATTGTCTGAAACAGCTTTATTCATTAACCAATGGTAATAAAACATATTCACAGCATACAGAGGGGAATCTGACATCATCTCCCCTTTTCTGTCTAATTAAAAATGAGGGTTTTATCTTTAACATAGTAAAATTACATAGAACAAAATAAGTATCAAGCAAGAACTACTGTTAAAAAAATTTTTTTTAAATCTAAAGTTTCATATCTAAATTATGTTTTATCCCAGCTAAGAAAAACTATATCTGTCTTTAAATCTTCAAAGACCTCAGAAATATTTAATATTACCTAAGTAAATGGGAAGTGCCTTGGAAGCAACTTCCAAAACTCTAGAATTGACAGAGACATCTCACTGCCTGGACAGTCACCCAAAGTTCTTCTGTAACCTTGGGGCATCCATCTTCAACCTACAGGCCCATAGTATCTGGCAGACAAGTGTTCTAACATTGAACTATATTATTACCATATATATTATTACCCTTTTTATCTTTGTGTGTGTGTGTGTATAAATTTGTGTGTTTGTGCATGTGTGGAGTTTCATAGGTCAATATCAGTTGGGTTTTTTGGTTTGTTTATTTGTTTTTCCACCACTCTCCATCTTATATTTTTAGACAGAGTCTCTCACTTATTGAACCTGGAGCTTGCCAGTTGGCTAGCCTGTCTGGCCAGCAAGCCCCAGGCATCCTGTCTCCATCTCCTTGGTGCTGGGTTACCTCATTCATTTATATGGGTGTTAGGAATGGACTTGCGTCCTTTTATTGCCCAAAAAAGCATTTTACTAATTGAGCTGTCTCCCTAGTTTCTTCTTTGAACTTTATATTTTGAAACATTATTTCACTAAGTTGCTTGGAAATGACTGTGAGCATACTTTGTGCCCCAAACAAGTTTTGAATTTGTGGTTCTCTTACTTCAGCCTCCCACCCCCACCCAATAGCTGGGACTGCTGACCTGGGGCACAGGCTGTTCCTGCCTGAGGGTCTTCTTACCAAGATCCTTGTTTGTATACTTGTATCAGTAGGGTTGAATTTAAGCTTGAGATTCTGCCCCAACAAACTCCAAGGCAACGTTGATGCAACTAGACCATAGACCACCTGAGATTGCAGGCCCAAGCTTCAGATGGTTTCTGATGTCTGGATACTTTAAATTATTTGAATAATTCTCATCTGACTTTCCTCAACTCCCCCATTACCCAATTCTATATAAGTTCTTTTGGAATCTTTATTGAAAGTAAAAATAAAAGTTAGATTCTGGTGGGGGTAAAAGGTTCTTTAATCATGGTCAATGTCTGAGATTAATTCATTACATCGCCATTAAGATGACTGTTTTCCAGTCTTTATCAGAGCAAGATAAACCCACAATCCCCTCCCAGACATGGAGTATTGCTTTACCTTCATGACAGTCTGTTAAAATGAGCTTTTGTTGTGATGACATGAAGAAAATGTTCACTTCAATGGTTCACCGCTCTTGCAGAGTACGCTGTGTATTACAGGGAGAAGAAAGGGAGTCTGCTGAACATCAGTTGCAAATAGGTTTTTGTTTTTTTGGTTTTTTTTTTTTTTTTTTTTTTGCTTTTCGAGACAAGGTTTCTCTGTGGCTTTAGAACCTGTTCTGGAACTAGCTCTTGTAGACCAGGCTGGCCTCGAACTCACAGAGATCCGCCTTCCTCTGCCTCCCGAGTGCTGGGATTAAAGGCGTGCACCACCATCACCCGGCGCAAATAGGTTTTATTAAGCATCTTAATCCTACAGTACCTCCAGTCTCTAAAACATCATAAGTCGTTTTAATTAATTTAACATAAGACTTAGATACAGAAACAAATGTGGGTAATATCACAATGGATAATAGCCATGAGACTTTGGAGTCCTGACTATCAGAGAGCACAGCATGGGTTTCTTCTTTCTCCCCTAATACAATCACAGTAAAAGTTAAGCAGCATTAAGTCCATGTCCTTCCTGTCTTGGCAGCACATTAGCATGTAGGAATTTACTTGAGCACTTTGAAATGAATTTCTCATATCTTCTGGGAAAATTCACTGTTGATCTATAGCCTGTGTGAAATTTATTTTTATATGTGGTGAGAAAAATTCATAAAGGCAAGTAATCTTCTTTGGCTTCTAATTGTATTTTGGCTGTTCCTACTGGCCTGCAGTATCTGTGCTGAGCAATGCAAGCTCTTAAAGTCTCAGGACCAGTTGGGCATTTGCGCACCTGTCGTGAAGCCTCGGAAGAAATTCAAGTCCGTCCATCTTGTTTAGTAGAAGTCATCGATGGATTCAAGAAAAGCATGATGGAATTGTGCTGCACAATAACCCAGCGAGCATGGATCGGATCCAGCAAGGTCTGCATCTGTGAGGGAGGGAAGGCAGTAACAGCCACACACTGAAATTCTGCCTCTTAGCCTTCCCGTCACCCATGAGTTACACACCCATTTCTTAGCTTCTTGCCACTCAGAAATGCACATAGCTGTTGGGTTTTCGTATATCTGGTATGACTCCAAGGACTTGTCTATTTACAAAGTTTCTAAAGCCATTTAACAGTTTTTGTCTCCACCTCTGCATCTTGGCAGACCTGTCTTCTGGTCCTGAGCTTTTTCACGTTTTCCCACCCTGATGCTCCTTGTTTGTGTGGAGAGAGTTCTTTACTTTGTTCTATCTGTGCTGCCTGCTGTGCACCCATTCCCCATACAGCTGCTTCTGACACCCCCGCTGTGCACCCTTTCCCCATGCAGGTGCCCCGACACCCCCACTGTGCACCCATCCCCCATGCAGGTGCTCCTGACACCCCGACTGCACACCCGTTCCCCATGTGGGTACTCCCGACACCCCCACTGCACACCCATCCCCCATGCAGGTGCCCCGACACCCCCACTGTGCACCCATCCCCCATACAGCTGCTTCTGACACCCCCAATGCACACCCATTCCTCATGTAGGTGCTTCTGCAGAGGTTTCTCCAGAACCTCTCCATAGTATTGTGTTGGTTTGTCCTGAAATATACTGATGTGTTTGAAGTTTACTAGCCTTCCTCCCACGCTCCATTTTTTCCTATCTCCCTCTGTGCTGGTTGATCTTTGTCACCTGACACAAATTAGTGTTACCTGAATGAGGAAATATCAACTGAGGAAGTGACTCCATCATATTGGCATGTGGGCATGAGGGGGGCACATTTTCTTGATGAATGATATATGTAGGCATGCCCAGCCTGCAGTGGTGCTGCCACCCTGATCAGGTGGTCCTAGGTTGTATAAGAAAGCAAGCCGAGCCAGCCATGGACAACAAACCAGGAGGCCTCATTCCCCATGGGCTCTGCTTCAGTTCCTGCCTCCAGGTTCCTCCACTGCTTGAATCCCTTCCTTAGCTTCCCTCAGTGATGGACTGTGACCAGGACATGTAAGCCAGGTAAACGCTTCCTACCTCAAGTGGGTCTTAGAATTTTATCACAGCCACAGAAACTGAACTAAAACCCTTCCCGCTCTACCGCTCTCCCTCCTTGTCCTGTTTCTTTTCTCCTGTCCCCATTTCTCACCCTCCCTCTCCTCTCCCTCTGTCTCTCTTGATGGGCCTCGTCCACTCCTCACTCCCTCAGTCTTAGTTTCTCTAGGTTGTTTTTGAGATGAGAACTTCTCCTGAATCTTCCTCTCAAGGATTTACACTTGTGATTTTTCAGGTTTCCCATTCTGGCACATATAAATAAAAGAGCTTCTTGGCTGCTATCTTGGCTCAGTTTATTTCAAAGATGTTTCAGTTGCCAATGTAATTTGGTAGAATTTAAAGGTCAGCAGTATTTGTAATGTTGGTGATTTAAATAAGGATTTCAAAACTGAGAGAAAAATTAAGTGATAGAAATATGTCATTCTCTCCTAACAAACAGAACTTGATGTTCATATTATACCTAATTAGAGACAGTTGTTTTAGTATAGATCTCTAATTGGTAGAGTTTAGAAAATGTTTCTTTATCATAAAGCTCTGATAATTTCAGATGACATATATCCATACACCTTGTCAGAGTCCTCAAACCCGTTGTCATCTAGTGTAAAACATTGGAACAAAGTCTAGAGAAACAGGAAGCAGAAGAAATCACTTGTGTTTTTCAGCTGTTAGTACTGGGCCTCAGGCAGGAAAGCACCTAAGACCTGAGGTACTCTAAGTAACTACACAGTAATCTTCCTTTTAAACCCCTCCTCTACAGCCTATATGATTTTACCAGATGTGCACCGCATAAGATACTCCAGCACCATCACAGGCTGCATTAATGCTGTCCATTTAGAAGACAGATCAGAAGTCCTGTCATTCCTGGGTTTGCAATTTAAGTGTAAAATCTTGCCAGAGTGGCAATCCATTGAAACAAAACAGTCTTGGAAATGAAGCACTAATTTCCCTTCAAATGGCCATTTCTGGTTCTTTCCTTTCTAATTACCATTGTAATGAAGTGGCCGGTATTATGGGAGGAAGTGATTTCAAAGGCAGCAGTCTCTTATTATGAATCAGACTCTTGATTTTCTACCCTAATGGGAATCAGCCTTAGTTATAGAAAATGCACGTGCAAACCCCCTCTCCTCTGAGACTGAAATGGTCTCAGAACTACAGATCCTTCTTTTACTAATTGTGGCTCCAAGAATGAGTAGACTTCCAAGCATCACACTGTAGTGAAGCTGGGGGAAGCCATCCTGATCCTCACCAAGGCATTGATTCCAATCCCTGGGGTCTGTTGCTCTCAACAACAGATTCTCAGCGCCTTAAAATACGGCTGTGTTAATATCATCCTATGAAGCCTGTATTGATATTTTGTCTGTGTTTTAACAAATAAAGCTTGCCTGAAGATCAGAGTGCAGAGTTAAGCCCCTAGAGACCAGGGAGTGCTGGCACACACCTTGGGAGAGAAAGGCAAAGGGATCTCTGTGAGTTCAAGGCCAACCTGTCTAAAAGAGAAACAGAGCTCACGTAAAGGTGATCCCATGCCTTTAATCCAGTAGAGGTGGAGACAGGAGTGGTATGACTGGACAGAGAGAGGAATATAAGGTGGGAGGAGACAGGAGCTCATTGCAGTCTGAGGATGTAGTCTGAGGAGACAGTCAGAGGGCAGGATCACCCCTTCAGTCTGAGCCTTGCTAGAGGCCAAAGGTCTCTAGTGGCTGGCTGCTCTGCTTCTCTCATCCTTCAGCTTTCACTCCCTAACATCTGACTCGGGCTTTATTTATTAAGATCCATTAGACTTGGTGCTACAAAACCTACTTGTCTCAGAAAACCAAGGGCTCTTGTCTGACTCCACCCTCCCCGGCCACAGCCCTTGGCACCATTCACTGTAACACAGGCACCTCCCCTTTTTTTGTTACCTGTCAAAGTGCAGGATACCACTTTCATCATTTTTGTTGTTGTTGTTGTTGTTTTTTGTTTTTCGAGACAGAGTTTCTCTGTAGCTTTGGAGCCTGCCCTGGAACTAACTCTTGTAGACCAGGCTGGTCTCGAACTCAGAGTGATCTGCATGTCTATGCCTCCTGAATGCTAGGATTAAGGGCACGCACCACCACCACCCGGCTCACTTTCATCAATTTAAATGGAATTTCTCTTCTCCCTTTAATTGCAGGTCCACATGGATGGAATTCCGATCCTATGTCCCCTCGAGTTTATTTTTCACTCAATTGTTCTCAGTATGCCACTGTTCCTGGTCCATGATTTGTGGTATGGTGACAGTTGTGGTCATCTGGGTCTTGAACACTTGATTAAACTAATTTTACCTTGATTTCTTTCAAGCAAATAGTGACAATTATGCACCTGACTCCTTCGCCTCAGTGATGTCACACATCACAAACAAGATAAGCCATCTAGGAGCTGGGTCTGCAATCAAACACTGGAGAACTCCCAACAGCAAAGCACAGAAAGTTTTGCCCTTGGCAGTTGTTCCGTTGTGCATCTGAGGTTTTACAATGCCCAGCGGTAGGGAGCATAACACTAGGCACTATCAGCACTGGAACTGTTGTAATTGGGTGGAGAGGTGCATGTTGTGTTCCCCAGCCGCCAGCCGCTGGCCCGCCCAGCCACTGGTTGCTTGCTTATGCCCGAAATAACCACATGAAAACTGTATTAATTCAAATACTGCCTTGCCCATTATCTCTAGCCTTTTCTTGGCTACCTCTCACATCTAAACTAACCCATTATAAAAGTCTGTATGTAACCACAAGGTGGTGATCTTACCGGACTGTTCTAAGATACATCCATCTGCGACGGGAGCCTCATGGTGACTGGCTCTGACCCAGTCTTCTTCCCAGCGTCCTCTTTTCTTTTCCCCGCCTATCTAAGTCCTGCCCTATCAAATGGCCCAGGCAGCTTTTTTATTTAACCAATCAAAGCACAGAAATACAGATGAACCCTCCTTCATGGAACAATTTAGAACTGGTGATTGACAACAGGCATCTATCTTCCCTGGGCATTTCTGTGTCTGTTAGATGTTTTCCAAGGTCATTCTTTGATCCACACATCCCCTGATCAGAGATGCATTTACTGTGGCTGCCTGGGAAGAGAAAATTCAAAGTGCACCTTATAGGAAAATGACCTCTGTTTTTATGTTTTTATTTAAGCAAGGTAGATGTTCTTGGAGGTATAAGATATGAGTTTATATACAATCCCTGCTGCTTACCGATTGTGGAAAAATTGTTTAGTATTTTTCTGAGATCCTGCAGGTAGATGGAAAATTCTGGAGCTAAATTTGTTAAGTGTGTATGTATAAGTTTCATAATTCAGTAATAGTCTCAATTCTTATCTTGTGGTCACTGTATACCTCCGCACTCAAGAGTTTGTTAGTAGTTGGGAGATAAGCTGATACTTTACCCCAATACCTGATGACAGGTAGCACACAGGCCCCTCCTTTCTCATCAAGGTTCTGAAACAGTTGTATGCAGAAGGCAGTTGGCTGAGGGCCTCCCAGCACCACTCAAAGTGAAATTGTTGGAATGTAACTTAGTATTTTCTTTTTCTCCTCCTCTTCTCCTTCTTCACTAATTTAAAGTTTTACTTAATTTAAAAATATATTTGATATTTTTATTGGAGAATCAGAACTATAACAACTTTTAAAGGGCCTTGAATTTGATTTTAATGTAAAATTGTTATTTCCTCCTTATTATTAAGTATATGTTTATGGCATGCATAAATAACTTGAAAACATGACACATGTATACCATACACAATGATATAATTTGATTTTATATGTTGTCCAGAAATCAGCAAAATGTATCTCTCAATATTTGATAAGAAAGTTTAATTATTATTTATTTTCTCTTCCTACTCATTTTTATTACATCTTTTATTTTTTGAGGTTGTAATTATAACATTTTCCTTTCCTTTTCCTCCCTCAAAGGCCTCCCATATACCCTTTCCCAGCTCTCTTTTAAATTCATTACTTCTTTTTCATTGTTATTGTATACATATATTGATATGGATATCAATATATTGTGGTGGATTGAATGATAATGGCTTCCATAGGTGCATATATTGGAATATTTAGTGTCAAGTTAATGAAACTACTTGGGAAGGATTAGGAGGTATGTCTTTGTTGGAGTAGGTGTGTCACTGGGGGGTCAGCTTTGAGGTCTAAAAAACCCACACCTGGCCCAATTTATGTTTGTCTACCTCTCTATGCCTCTCTGCTTCTCTCTGTCTTTCTCTCTCTTTCTCTGTCTGTTTCTTTCTTTCTCTCTCTCTCTTTGCCTGCTGCCTGCAGATCAGAATGTAAAGCTCTCATCTTCTGCTCCAGAGCCATGTCTGTCTGTGTCTTTCAATGATAATTATGGACTCTATAACTGCAAGCAATTCCCAATTAAATTCTTCCTTTATAAGAGTTGCCTTAGTCATAGAGCCTCTTCACAGCAAAAGAAAAGTAACTAAGACATTGTAGTCTCTTTTTAGGCAGATTTTCTGAAATACATTTTTTGTATATAATTCCATAAATTGTGGCAAACAGTAGTGTAATGTATGGCCTTATTACAATTAACCTTCTCTACCTATCAGGACCCCTGGAAAAACCCTGGGCCAGCCTGGCCCCTTTCAACTATAAAGGAACGGATCATATGTTATCCTGAGTTCTTTCATTTCAGCCCCTTTATTTTGTCAGCTTCTGCAAAGGAACCAATACATTATTTTGCTTCTAGTTTTATCTTTTTAAGAATATTATTGTATAAATGGAGTGAAACAGCATACATAACCTTTCAATGAACATAGTGCATTTGAAATTCATATACCTATGGTGTATACAATAGTGTCCCTTTCCCATGCTTGGTAGCTTTCCATCAGATTGATGTGCCAAAGTTATTATTTCATGTCATATGTTGCCGAACATTAGAGGTGTTCCTAATATTTGAAATTATGCACTAAGTTATTCTAAGTATCTCTCTGGACAAAGTTTTATGTGACCGTGTTTTATTTTTCTGAAATACTTAGGAGTGGGTTGTTTTTTATATAGTTTTACTTTACAAAAATCTTCCAAACTGCTTTCCAAAATGCCATTTCGAGACACAATCTGTGAGTGTTCCAGTAACTTCACATTCTCACCAAGACTTGACAATGTAAGATTCCTGAAATGTGCTTTCCTAACAGCTGTGTGAGGCATCTCACTGCAGTCTGAACTAGACGCATCCCTAATAGTTGAGGCACTTTTCATGAGGTTATTTTCATCTGTATATCTTCTTAGTGTTTCTTCAAATTTTTGTTTAATTCTTTTACTTATTTAATTTATATGTATGAATGTTTTGCCTGCATATGTGTGTGTGCACCATGCGCATGCCTGGAGCCCCAGAGGATAGAAGAGGGCATTAGATCCCCTGGAACTGGAGTTAAGGGTGGTTGTGAGCTAACATGTTGGTGCTGGGAATTGAACCCGGGTCCTCTGCAAGATCAATGAATTCTTTTAACTGCTGAGCCCTCTCTCCAGCCTATGTTCAAATCTCTTGCTAAGTTTTCATTTAATAGTTTCCTTCCTTATCAGATGTACATTTATTTTGCAAATATTTTATTCCTACGTGTGGCATGAGTGTGTGTGTGTGTGCGTGTGTGTGCATGTGTGTGCATGTGTGCGTGTGTGTGCATGTGTGTGCATGTGTGAGTGTACACTGTATATCCCAGACATGCGATCTACCACTACTGAGTTATAACTCTTGCCATTATTTCATTTTCTGAGTGCCTTCCAGACAGAGAGCAGGAGTCTTTCAATTTTGTGAAGTCTAACTTACTTTCTTTTTCTTTCGATCACCATAATTTCTTCTATGGATATTAGAATTTTGCTTTAGTTTTAGGCTTTAGGATTAGTTCTGTTATGTTTGCCATATGACACAAAGTAAGGCTCAAACTTCATTGATGTTCGCACACTGTCCCAGCATCATTTGCTGGAAAGATATGCTGTTCTTATTAAACTTCCAATGAACTACCCATGGATCCACCTCTGAAGGGTTTCTATTCCATCCATGTATCTATGTGTAAGTCAGTGAGGTCGTGCAGCCTTGTTAGTCTTAAAATACTCTGGTAGACCCTGTATAATTGCTCTGCTTCTCATGTGTGTTCGATATGTGTCATTCAATTTTGAGCCAACTGTGGCTTTGGAAGCTATTGTAGGTTGTACCTCCTTCAAGCTTCCGTTTCTCACTGTGCACTGTTGGTATATAGAAATACAATTTTTCCTATACTGATTAGACTCTTATTTCCAATTAGAAAATTTCTATTGGATATTATATGCATTCTAAAATAATAGTCTTCAAAGCTGATCTCCAACATCCCCTGAATAATTATTTACACATTTTTTCAGGCCTCATCTCCCACAGGTTCTTGGCCCATAGCTCTGTGATGGGTCTAGGAATCTGTGTTTATGACGCTTCCCTGGTCCTCATTGAGGTTTGGGAATCACTGTTATGCATTTGTGGATATAAATTATTCAACAGATGTGACAAATATAACCGATTCACTCCCTCCACAGACATGACCAGCCTATGCTCACTCCGCATTTTAATTAGATTTCTGGTGATGGATTTGTAGTAAAATGTGTGTTCTGGACCAGCCCTTCATTTTTAACTAAGCACACATGTTGGAAATTGAGCCAGATCATTTGCTGAGCTTAGACATTCATTAAAGTTCAATCTATAGCCAGACTTGGCCAGATAAGCACATATTGCTAATTATTTGAGTGAATTATACAGACTTGCTTTGGACATGGAGCAAATGAAAGGATGCTGGCTGAAAAAAAATCAAAAACAAAAACAGAAAAATCTAAAACTTTAGAACTGGCTAAATTCTAGAATGGTTGACTGAGCTAAAATGTCCAGATAAAGGAATTGTGGCACCAAAGTCACATTGAAAGAGCTTTGTTTAAGTGACTTTGAGAGGTGGAGTATAGATTTATTGCTAGAAACATTCTGATTTTTACAGAAGAGCCCAAGACCAGGAATTTCAAATTTACTTCCCAGGGGATCAGAAGGAAAAAAAAAAAGCCTTGGGGACTGTAGGCAGTCCCTGTATCCTGTATCCCTTCTGTCTATATGGCTACTTCTTGTTTCTTCCCTTTCCTTTTTGGTCCTTCTTAGTGAGGAATTGCCCTAAATAAGACCCCTCTACTCATCATTCTGAATGGCCCTAGAAGTCACAAGAATGGCCAAGTATCCCAGAAACTCTCTTATAAGATTAGGTTGGCTTTACTATCATTAAGTGGGCAACAGTGGTGACTAATCTTCATTGTCGACTTGACTAGATTTCGAATACCCTTGGGTGTATTCATGAGAGTATTTCCAGAATGTTTGACTGGAGAAAGAAGACACACCCTGAATGTGAGTGGCACCATCTAGTGGACTAAGATCTTGTGTTGATTAAAAAGGAGAAAATGAGCTGAGTGGCAGAAGTCATCTCTCTACTCCCTGAGTGCAGATGGGATGGGACCAGCCAGCCACCTCACACTCCTCCACCACAATGAAGTGTCCCTTTAAACTCTGAGCTAAAATAAACTCTTTTCACCTCAAGTTCTTTTGGTCAGAAATTTGCTCACAGTAATGATAAAAGTAACTAATATTGAGAATTGGTGTGAGGCAGGCATGGTGGTGCACACCTTTAATCCCGGTACTGGGGAGGCACGGGCAGGT
>JAQHUG010000008.1:15159777-15245980 GCA_028555095.1 Dicrostonyx torquatus | reverse complement strand
AAATGGGAAATGTTATAAGAATTCTGTCACCAGTCTGGTGGCCAATTGAAAGAAACATTTTGATCCAAGAGGCAGGATTTTCATTGGAGATAGATGTGACCAAGGAAGAGGTGGCCCTTTTGAGTGAGGAACAAGCAACAGAAGCTATAAGTGGTGGCTTGTGACTCAGTTCAGGATCTCATTTGTTGTTTAATATTCTTGCATAGATTTCACTTATTAATAAACAGTAAATAAATCATTTATCATTGATAGGATAGGGTTGAGAGAGAAAGAGAGAGAGAGACAGAGAGAGGAATGGGGCCCAAACAGAATGAATGATGAAAGAAATAACAAAGACTGACTGACCTGGTCCACTGGTAGAACAGTGACATGGATGTTATGGGAGTAACCAATCACTTTCTGCTTGATATAAATGCACTCCCACAAGGTAGAGAACTGTATTTTTAAAGGAATATAACTGTACAGGTTGTGAGATCTGAATTAACAATGGCATTGTCACAGATTATGAATTAGATTAGGCATCAAAATGTAAACAAAGTTATGCTGTTTTACATAATGTTTCCACAGTAGTGCTGTTTTTATCAGTTTATAGAAAAATAAATTCTTGAATTCAGTAAGGTTATCTCAGTTTTTCTCATTTAAAAATTACACTGTTGTCTAAATAGTGGCACATGATTTTAATCCCAGAGCTCAGCAGACAGATTTCTGTGAGGTTGAAACAAGCCTGGTCTACATAGTGAGTTCTAGGCCAGATAGGTAGATAGTCCTGTAGTAGAGCTACAGGACTAGTGAGACCCTGCCTCAAAAATGAATAGACAGTACATGTTACTGAAAAATAAAATGTGTCAGGAAAGTTTCTGAGAGACTGCAAATAAGCTAGACATGCTTGGACACACCAGTAAACCCAGCTCTTGGGAAACTGGAGAAGAGGATCCAGAGGCTGGATCCAACCTGGGATATACATTCTTACAACAGATTCTCCTCAGTCTTTCAGTCTACAGCTTTTGTATTAGATACAATGGAAACAGTTCCTGCTACAATATGATTTTCATTGTGGTTAATGGCATTTGGTAGAATATTATTCCATGGTGTTGGTTAGACAACACCAAGAGTTCCAAATGAATCAACTAGAATTTACTCTATAGAAAAGAGAATGGTTAAAGTTTTTGGACCGGGCCGGGCGGTGGTGGCGCATGCCTTTAATCCCAGCACTCGGGAGGCAGAGGCAGACGGATCTTTGTGAGTTCGAGACCAACCTGGTCTACAAGAGCTAGTTCCAGGACAGGCTCCAAAGCCACAGAGAGACCCTGTCTCGAAAAACCAAAAAAAAAAAAAAAAGTTTTTGGACCGGGGTAGGATTTGATGAAAATAATGTTTGGAAAGTCCAGGAATAGAATCTTATACAGGATGGGTAAGAGGGAGAAAATGAGTGAAACTGAGTTTGGCATGTCTCTAAGAAGCTCTGAGCAAGAGTGGAAATGTGAGGCAAAGGCTGGAGACTAAATTACTCGGTTGTGGGTATGTACTTATCTTGAGCTCAGTATTCTAAGGCTGCTATTTCAAAAGCATGACCAGCCATGCTTAGGAAGGAATGGTGGTGGAGTAGTCTGATGGCTTAGCTCTCAGCCAAGATACTTCTGTTTTTAGTGGATGGTAGTTAATCCAGACACTCAAAACTCATGAAATTGCAGAGACTAATTGTGGAGTGTCCAGGTCTAAATTGGACATCTATAGCATATTCCTCCTCTTAAAACTCGGGGAACAGCAGAGAAGATGAGGAGGAAAGATTGCAAGGGCCAGAGGTCAGGAAGCACTGCCACAAAGCAGGATTTTGTGGACCTGACCACATTGCTGCATTCATGAGTTCATATCAGCTGTACAAGATGAAGTCAGCCAGCATTCCAGCATGGGTGGGGCGCAGCTCATGAGGACCCCTCCCTAGCTGAGGAGTTATGAACAATTGATGGCTACAGGTGAAGGGAGGGTCAGTTTTCTTTAGGAATATGGCCCCTGATGGGTTACCTGTGCTCCAGTGGATGACCTTACACCCACGCTCATACAGCACTAATCTCACTTCATGGGTTATCCTTTCAAATAAAGAGAAGGATATGAAAGTGAGTAGGGATGTGCTTAGGGGCATTGACTGAGTTTTCTGTCCCACCCAGTCCCTGCAGCCGTTCAGCCCCAAAGAAATACACAGAGGCCTACATTAATCATAAACTGATTGGCCTAGTAGCTCAGACTTCTTATTAACTCTTATAACCTATATTATCCCATAAATCTTGTCTATGTTAGCCATGTGGCTTGGTACCTTTGCCACTGAGGCAGTCACATCTTGCTTGCTCTGTGTTTGGCTTCCTCTCTGTCTGGGTAAGGACTGCAGACTGACTCTTTCCTCCCAGAATTTTCTTGTTTTCATTGCTCTGCCTCTACTTCCTGCCTGGCTGTCCTGCCTATACTTTCTGCCTGGCTACTAGTCAATAAGAATTTATTAAAAAATAATACAAGTGACAAGGTACAGACCATTGTCCTACAGCATGGGGGAATCAGGGAGTTCAGGGGCCAGGGAATGGATTTGATCAAAATACATTGTGTAAATGTATATAATTTTCAAAGAATAAATTAAAATATCATCTTTTTCTGTTTTTTCAAGTTAGAGTTTCTCTGTGTAGCTTTGGTGCCTGTCCTGGAACTAGCTCTTGTAGATCAGGCTGACCTCTAACTCATAGAGATCTGCCTGCCTCTGCCTCACAAGTGCTCGGTAAAATATTATATTTAAAAAGAAATAGTGATGAGTACATCCTTGCATTAAGGAGCTGATGCTGAGGGAATGTTTCAGAAGATTTAAAGATCCATCCACAATTTAAAATTAAAATTAACCTAAGAAATGTGCACATTCAAAGTATGCCCATAAATCCTTACAAAACTTTTTCTACACCCTTGTTTCCCTAGCTGTCCTTAGAGTCCACAGAAGAGACAGGGGGCAGACTAAGAAACATTTTTGACCAATTGGGCTAGAACATGTGAAATACTAATGTTCATTTCAGAGATCTGCAGCATGGTTCTATCTGCATCCCATGTGTCTGCTTTCATCTATAATGATCAGATACTCATAGTGGAGACAATGGCCTGGAAGCACAGAAGAGTTTCATCTGGCCCTTCAGAGTGAAAGTCTTCTGCTGGGTGGGGTGGTGCATACATTTGATCCCAGCTGAGGCGAGAAGATTTTCCTGTGTTTGAAGCAAGTCTGATCTATGTAGTGAGTTTCAGGCTAGCCAAGGATGCATAATAAGACCCTGTTGTGTTTTTTTTTTTAAAAAAAAAAACAGTTTACCAACTTTATGGTATACAATGGAAGGCAGATGCGACATTTGTCTAGATGTGAATTGTCTCTTGGTGTTGAAGGCTTACCTCCAGGATTGTGCTATCTGGGAGGTGGCGGAGTCTTTAAGAGGTGGTCATTGCTGGATCATGGGAGGGTTCCCTATAAGAAGTTGTGAGACCCTTAACCCTTCTTATTCCTGTGTCTCTGCAACTGGGTTGGACCTTCACCAACAGTCTCTCCTGGATTCTCTTCAAGAGACTCAGACACTGGCACATGTACCAAACCTCAACTTCTCTCCATGACCCCATCAAATCTCAGGTTTCTATTAAAACTGAAGCAGCACATTCACTAGTGACCTATCCTGGCTTCTCATGGTGCCAAGCCTTAGCTGCCTTCCATGACCCCTTCCTGCCTTCAAAACCGTCCAGCCTGGGAAACTTACACATTCCCAAGTTTGGCTCTAGCACAATGTACTGTCTTGGCCCTTTCTCAGTAGACCCATTGTAGAAGTAGTGAAGGAAATTTGGGGATCTTACCGGTATTTAACTTATAATGTTTCAGCTTAGCTGGGAAGACCCAGGAGGGCTGGAACTTGAGCATGGCCTGATTTAGTCTATGCAGTGATTTCAGAATGGATTCTGAATTTATCCAGCCATGGATAAAGCTACAAATATGGACACAGACAAAATCTTCACTCTTCATAGACTTGCAATTCACCTAAGATTCAAGTCTACACCTCTGCTCCTGGTCTTCAGTAGTTTAATCACAGAATCCAGTGTGCAAGACCCATCCACAACAATTATGTAGGTATATGATTTGTAGGGTCTGATGGTAAAGCTGGATGTTGATAGATTACATTATCTAGACTGGTTTAATTAGATGATAATAATGTTAAGTATATTGATTTAAATTGCAACCCACCGTGGTTATTTTAAAACAATCCATTTGGTTATGAGGGTGATCTGTCTGTGATAAGTGATCACTGGTCACTGATCATTGGCTACTTGAATGTCTCTTTCTTCCCCCATACTTTCACATGTACTGAAACTGAGCACTCAGTTGAAGAGAATGACCCTCCCTGGATGGAGAAGGACACAGACTTCAATCAAGGATATAGAAGTAGCTGTACCCCCTAGTAGGACAACCAGAAAAGCTCTCAAGGTTAAAATACACCATTGGCCTAAACAACCCTCTTTCCTACCCTGACCTCTCCACTGACATTAATGTCTATGTATTTTTAAACTGAAAATAGTCCTGAATGAATTATGAATTAAGATCTGTTGTAGTTAGTCTTTCAATTTATAAATACATGTGTGTGTATTTGTAATATATGTGTATTTATACATGGAATACTGATTAACATATTAAGGGATATGTCACCGGGCAGTGGTGGTGCACACCTTTAATCCCAGCACTCGGGAGGCAGAGGCAGGCAGATATCTGTGAGTTTGAGGCCAGCCTGGTCTACAAGAGCTAGTTCCAGGACAGGCACTAAAGCTACAGAGAAACCTTGTCTTGAAAAAAAACATAAAAAAGAGAGATATGTCCAAAAATAACCTCTTCCCAAAATATCCAGTGAGTAAAGAAAGCACAAACATTTTAAATATGAATAAAAATCAAAGTCATTTATAACATTATGGCATAATGGTAAGTTGTTTCCAGTTAATCAAAGAGGTGCTTATTTTTCTCCATCAGAGAAATAAATACAGTATCTTATTTTTAAGTAAGTAATTTTAGGAACACTGTAACTCAGATGAGGCATACCTGATGTGGGATGTCTTTCTGAATATGTGCTGCTTTTATTGGTTAATGAATAAAGCTGATTTGACCTATGGCAGGGCAGAATATAGCCAGATAGGAAGATATAGAGAGAGTAGGTGGAGTCAAAGAGATGCCTTGTAGCTGCTGAAGGAGACAGATGGCCAAAACCTTACATGGCAAGCCACAGCCTCGTGGTGATACACAGATTAACAGAAATGGGTTAATTTAAGATGTAAGTGTTAGTTAATGAGAAGCCTGAGATAATAAACTAATCAGTATTATAATTTCTGTGGATTATTCAGGTCTGGGTGGCCGGGAACAAATGAGTAGTCTCTACCTACACATATCTTTGCTTTGGGAACATCCATTTTGTATGATAATCAAAACCATTGTTTATGCAGTTGACAACCCTCTGGGTCTTCCCAGACCAATGCATAACATGGTAAATTAAATGCAGAAGAGCTAAGAATACAGCTTTTTAATTTTTGTGGGGTCCTGAGATGCTGCTGGTAACTTTTCAACTATGTTTCATTGATAGAAGATCTGAGTTGTGCTATAACTGTATTTGTATCACGGTATCTGAGTGAAAAATGATGATGATTAGGTGGTGGTGGTGGTGGTGGTGGTAGTGCTTGTGGTACTGGTGATGGTATGGTGGTAGTGGTGGTGGTGGTATGGTGTTAGTGGTGGTGACGGTGGTGGTGGCAGTGGTGAGGGCAGTGGTGATGATGATGGTGGTGATCATGGTGGTGATGTGGCTTTAGAAACAGCAGACATGCCAGCATCCTCCTGTGCTGGATGGAGACAGCTACTCTGTGTTTGTGTTTTTGCTGTAAAGAGAATTTTGGTCAGCTGCTTTGCCAGTATTACACACACACACACACACACACACACACACACCAAATGGGCTCCCCACCCTTCATTCATGTCAGAACTCAACAGTTTGAGCAGCACAAATATTCTGCAGTCACTCATGAAAAGAAATTTTTAATAATAAATATCTAACAATTAATGGGCTGGTAGCTGCAATTGTCTGCAGGGCATAATATCTAATTTCCTTGCAATGTTTCATATCCTCACTTTTCACGCTGCAACAGTCTATCATTAAAACCAAATGCAGGTTTCTATCACTTTTATTTATTTTTCAAATCAACTTATAAATCATTGCCAGGCCTTGTTATAGATGAGTTCTAATAAATTATCGGCTGTGGACAAATTCTGAATGTTAAACACTTCTTTCTCTTCCTCCGGCCCTGGGTCTCTGTCTGTTCTTGCTATTGTTTTTCCTCTCTCACTCTTAGAGCTATGTCTATTCACATCCCTCTAGGCCTGCATAGCTCAGTGCCTGTCCTCTAGGTGCAAAGAATAGAGAGCCCTTGTGCTTAATTATGTTCTATTTAAATAATGCAAAACCACATTTATTTTCAGAGGAAAATACCAATATAGGAGACAAGAGTCATTTTACAGTCCTTGGGAAATTTACCTATCTGAATTTCCACAGAGAAATCATTTTGTTTCTTCATGCTCTCCTTGCTTTCTTTACCAGCTGATAGTCTATATTTCACCTCCGTCAGGCTGTGAGGTGCCCTGGCTACCTTTCTCAAACTACTAAGGATGTCCTGACAGCTGCTGGTGGAGCTAAGAGTGTGGAGCCAGCACCTGGCTCTCTGCTCCCACTGAATGGGGCTGGCAGAGCCTATGGGAGGCAGAATGTTCCCTGATCTATAGTGGAGACCCAAGGGACAATGAGTCTAAAGGGTCACCATGGTCACAGTAACCTTAAACACAAATAAGAAAATAACCCCCTAGCCATGGTGTATCTGTACCATAGATACTTGGATATTTTGCTCTGAATACAGTGAAAGCCCTGGAAAAGCGATCAGAATTAGAATATCTGTTGAAGAAATGTGACTTTGGAGGGCTTATTGAATAATAAAAAAAGGAGTTCTGAAAAATTTCTTTGAGAACTATGTTTCAAGCATTGTACCGAGTTCTTTCATAAGCTTTAGCTCTGTGAGGTAGGTAGTGCTGTTGATCTCCACTAAAGAGCCTAACTGTTGGAGAACTCAGTCATTAATTTAACTAACTTGAGCTTGGCTTGGACCTCTTTCAGGCCTGAATCAATGGAAGACACAGATGGCTTCCCTCCACCCCAACCCCAGATCTGACGGGACAAAATCAACCAGAAGCCACTTCACCCTTTCTAGGTTTGAATCAGCAGAGAACATAGATGTCTCCCCATACCAGACTTCTTGATCTGGGCTGGCAGACAATCAACCAGCAGCTGTTCAGCCCCTTCTGGACCTGAATTGGTGGGGGACACAGATGGCTACTCCCCAGACTTCTTAGATTGGTGGGAACACATCAACCAGGAACCTGCCCTACACCTCTGACAGCAAGGATTTGGGAACTGTCATAGTTAGTGCCACCCAAGGTGTCTAGGCCTGGGTATGGTAGAGGGGAAAGGCAAGAAACAGTTCCACACCATACCTTGCAACTTGGGCGGACAGGACTCAACTAAGCACCACCTGTGACCCAGCCAAGAGCCCTGGCCCTGGATAATCAGGCACCATTTTGGTGAGAGAATACAGGGTGGGGAGATGGAAGAGAGGAAGAGGTAGAAGGGTTCATGGGCTGGGAAGAGAAGCAGATCTGGTAAGGTGAGGGAGATGAGTCCGGGGTGATGTCCGGGTCTATGCTGTGGTCAAAGGCCGGTTCTTGGTCCAGGCCCCAGGAGCAGCCAAGGGGGCAGGTGTTGATGTCTGTTACTCCTCTTGCTGCTTGCAGCCATGCAGAGGCCTGTGGTCTGCACAGCCACCTGAGGTCATATTTTTATCAAGGGCCCTACTGGCAATGTGGCCATGCTAATCTGGGTGGCCTACTCAGCCACCTGCAGTCATGGTGACATCCTGGCCTGTGCTGCTGCTGAGGACTATGTCTGGTCCTGCTGAAGTTGAGGTCTGTGCTGGTGTTCATGGCCCATGTTGCCACCAGGGACCATGAGGATGCCCAGGATCTGGGCCTCAATATGTGACCATGTGTGACCAAGGGCTGTGCCACTGCCAGGGTCATGCTGATCAGGATGGCCAGTGCTGCCACCTGGGGTCATGGAGACACTGAGCATGGACCACTGCCTAGTGCCATGTTTGTGTTTGTGGCCCTGCAGTGGCTGGGGTCTAGTGCAGTATCCATGGCTCCTGTTACCACTAAGGGCTCTGCAGATGCCCAAGAACTGGTCAGTCACTGGAGACCATGTTGGTGCCCTAGGGTCATGCTGCCACCCATGGTAGGTGTCTGTTTTGCCATCAGGGTCATGGTAACATCTGGGCCTGAGCTGCTGCTGCTGGTTGTGTCTCGGTCCATGACCCTGCTTTAAATGGGACCTGTGATGACATCCATAGCCCATGTTAACACAAGGGGTCACTGGAACCATTCTGTGCTGAGCCCCACAGGCTCTTCACTGGTTGTGGGTGGCAGGCCATGTCCCCTCACTGGGTACAGCAACAAAAGTGCTGTCCCTTACCCCCAGGGGAGAACACCCAGGAAAAAATGGCCCCACCCCCACCAACAGCAGGCACCTCACCTGGGCAGCACATTAGAACTGACCCTGTGGTCCAGGAAACAGCTGAATCAACCCTGAGGGTATGAGAGCAGAAGAGGTGCCTCATTCCCCCATCTGCCATGTGGTGACATGACTAAGGGAAAGATGCCCTCCTTTCTCTGCCCCTTGCTACCCGCAACAGGGGAGAGATCTGGCCCCTGGGTCACCAGAGTGAAGCAATAGTTCTGTCCTTTACCCAGCTGTACACAGGAGAGCCATCTGGCCCTGCACTCCACCTGGGCAGCACACTAGAGCTGACGCTGCTGTTGGAGGTCCAGGTGAGCCAGCTCTGAGGGCATGAAGGCAGGAGAATTGACCTCGCCACACCACCCCTACGCCACCCCACTCCTGCCTCGTGTGCTCCCTATGACAATTAGGAGAGAGCACCCTGAACCTACCCTGGACTAAGCAGTAAAGCTGGCCCCGGTGGTGTGAGTGTGGCTGACCAGAATATGAGGACCCAAGAGCAGGAGAATTGGCTCCACTTCTCGCTGCAGACTGCATTGGGGGAACTAGCTGAGGCAGTGCTGGAGAACTTGCCCAGGTAGTGACCCTGAAAGAAAGCTGGGGAACTGACCAACTCACCTGCCACCCAGGCCCAGAACCAGGACTATTATTGGCCCACCTCAACGTGAATCTATCTATGAACTGTTGTAACATATGAAGGGGACAAGACTACAGACCAAAAACAGTAGAGCCTCCAAGGCGCAGGACAGCAGGATACCCAAGAAGAGCTCCAGTGAGAGCCCATTATTGGTGGTGTAGCAGAAACCAGGGGCCTCAAGCCAGACCAGTGACTCCTGGTAATGGACAGATTAAGTAAAGACAAATGGACTAAAGGGTAAACTGGGTGACTCAACTGGTCACACTACAGCCTCCACAACAAGATTCTTTCTTTTTGCTGTTATCATTGTTGTTTTGGTTTTGGTTTTTCTTTTAAATTGGTTTTGATTTGGGGGGAAGGTTGCAAGGACAGAGTAGGGACTTGAAGTGATGCAGAAATAAGTAGGATTGAAATGCATGATGTTAAATCCACAAAGGATCAGTAAAATTAAAAAGAAGCTTGATCTTGAACCCAGGACTGCATATGGGTGCTGGGCTATGAGGACTCTAGTATGTAGAACTTAGATAGACTTTGCAGACAAGGTAATCTGAACAACTCAGCTCTGCCCTGGCTGCAGGATTTGAGTCAAGTTGCTAAGCTCTATTTCCTATCATCACATATGAAATGGGGTAGTGATACTTCATTCTCAACTTGTTAGAAAATATATAAATTTCTTGTTTTCAAATCCTGAAAAAGGCTCCAGGCATACTGGAGGCATACAAACAGTACATCATAATGGTTTCTAGAATGATTTTCCCTGTGTGTAGACATTGATCAGTGGGCATGGGCTACCTGGGAAACATTATAGACTAGAATGCCAGAGAACATCCCTAGAGAAGAAGAGAATGGATACTTGCTCTATTACAGTGGAGGCAGAGAAGCACGCTGAAGTCCCGGGGCAGAAAGAGTTGATAGACAAGGGCTGTAAGGCTGAGGCTGAAGAAGAGCAAGCATCATGGCAGGCACATGTGATTTTATGGAAACCATAACGAATCATGTCTTGGTCCATCCACATTGTCAGAATAAAACACCACAAACTAGGCATTTTATAAATAACGAAAACTTATTTCCCGTGGGTCTAGCAGTTGAAAAATCAAAGACCTTGGGACTCAGCAGGTGTAGCATCTAATGATGTTATGGAATGAGCGTGTGAAATGTCCCCTGCAGGCTCAAGTATTTGAAACTAGTCTCCAGCATGATCCTCTGATTTGAGAGGCCGTGCAGCCTTAGGAAGTGTGGCCTAACTTGAGGAAGTGTGTTACAGAAAGGGGGGGGGACATGCATGATGAGGTCCAACTCTAGATGCCCCTCTCCCCTGGCCCCTGATCTATCACATGTAACCAACAGTGGCCACACATTCCCACCACTATGGAGCCTCCTGCCACCATGCCTTCCTTCTTATGACAGACTGTATTCCCTCAAACTGTAAGCCAAAATAACTTTTTTTTCCCTGAAGTTGTTCCTGATGGGTGTTTGGTCCCAGTGATGAATAAAATAGAAATGAGCTGTGCTGGCTTGAATGTGAAATGCCCCACACAGGCTCTGCATTGAGCACTTGGTCCCTGGTGGTAGTGCCATTTGGTGAGGTTATGAAACCTCTGGGGGTGATAAGATGTGGCTAGAGGAAGTGTCACTGGGATGGGCTTTAGGGTTAGCTTTAGGCCTTTGTTTTAGGGGTTTAGTGTAACCAGTGACTACACCTTTGTTTGCACCAACGTGGAGCAACTACATCCACATAAAACGTGAGGGAGCTTGAGAAGGGATTCTAGACATAAAAGAGCAGAGTTAAACACGACTTCTTGGTAGAAGCATTTTCTCAAGTGGGCTCTGTTTTCGAGAGGCAAGCAGAGGCATAGCTTCTTTAAGAGAGGTTTCTTGACTCAGTGTTGGGGCAAAAACCTCACACCTCTTTTAAGAGGCTCTGCCATCAAACATTTAAATGGTGTTATGAGTAGCCAGCATCAGGCTTCTTGGTGATGACATGGACCTAAAAGCTCCACAAAGTTGTGGTTTAAAAAAAATGGCTCCCACCAATACCTCTGCCATGGAGCGAGACTCTCAGGTGTGGCAGTTCCAACCACTGAGATTAAAACCAAGGCTTTAATCCTAGTCATGTGACTTAGGAAATTAAAGATTTGTGTGGTCAGGAAAAGAGAGATATATAATAAAGACAGATCTAGAACCCCCTCCCAAAAAAAACTCTCCAAACTGTTTACAGTGTGTTTAAAAATATATGTAGGCTTGGGAGAGAAAAGAAAAAGGATAGAAAGAGTTCTTTTAAAAAAAAGAAATCGAGTAACTAGATATGGTACATGCCTTTAATCCCAAAGGCAGGTAGATCTCTGTGAATTCAAGAACAGCCTGGTCTACAGAGATTCAATACAGCCAAAGATACACAGAGAAACACTATTTCTAAAAAATTAAAAACTAAAAGTAAAAGAAATAGAGTTTAAAAAAGCCACATAAACATGGAAAATGTACAGAGTCTGGATTATGCATATTATTCTGTTTTCTTTGAATTTTTGACTGTGAGTGAGCTAACTACAGACATTTCATCATAAAGACTGCTAATCTAAACCTACATATATATTTTAAAGTTATCTTGACTTCAAAATTTGAGTCTAAGGATATGTTAGCTTGGAAAAGAGGTTCTGCTTTTGTTTCCACAGAGGATGGGAACCTGTGGATTCCTTCCAGGTTAATGTGGTTTGATGGAACAAGACCACTATAAAAGGTCTCCTTGAACCTTAAATATACTTAGGCCAGCCGGGCGGTGGTGGCGCACGCCTTTAATCCCAGCACTCGGGAGGCAGAGGCAGGCGGATCTTTGTGAGTTCGAGCCCAGCCTGGTCTACAAGAGCTAGTTCCAGGGCAGGCTCCAAAGCCACAGAGAAACCCTGTCTCGAAAAAACCAAAAAACAAAATATAATATATATATATACTTAGACCAACAAACAGCAAGAAAAAGTTTAGGAAAAACTATACCTAAATTCCCGAAATGATTGCTAACAAATGTTGTTTTTTTTTTCATTTTAAAAGGGTGGATTTTAAATGGTTAATGGTCATAATCAATTTCAGAAGAAGAAGAAGAAGATAATATAGAGATAAATACTTTACATTAGTATGGACTTTGGTCTATTGATACAAATTTAAGGTTGATTTTGTTATATATACATATATATATATTTCTACTCTTGTTTAAGGTATTATGTTTATATTGCTCATTTGAAAATGTAATGTTTAATTAATAAATACAGATTAATAGATAGTCATCTATACTAATCAAAGTTTTAGTTTATGTTAGGTTTTCTAGATATGCAGAGACATATTTCAGTTAGACAGTCTTCAACATATCAAAGACCTACAGAATATGGCATTTGAAAGATTTTAAGAACTTAGACCTGGGCCCAGAGAACTCATCTCACCTGAACAGGCCCTTTCAGGGACCTCAGAAAAAGTCAGTGCCTGGGTTTTCCCACCACTAGCTGAATCTATGAAGTTTAACTGAATGCACTCACGTGGTTAGTCTCTACAACAAGAGCTGAGACCAAGGAACACACTTGTGCTTGGAGAAGTAGGTTATCTATGTCTGAGACACAGATATAGACAGAAAGCAAGTGTAAATAATTAACTAACCCTCTAGCAACATCTACAAATAAAAACAGAAAGTGTGTGTGTGTGTGTGTGTGTGTGTGTACATGCATGTGTGTTCATGTATGTGGCTGTGTATATGTATGCATGCAGGTGCAGATGTGTATGCGGAGGCAGACATCAAGCTTCTTTTTTACTTGGTCTCGACCTTATTTTTTGACATAAGATTTCTTACTTATGAACTCACTAATTTGCCTAGGCTGCCAGGTCAGTGAGCTCCAAGGATTTGCTTGTCTCTTCCTCTCTCTTCCTCCCAAGAGCTGGAGTTACAGTAAGATGCCATTATGGCTCTTTCTTATGTAGATACAGGAGATTCAGACTTAGGTCACTTTTCCAACTAAGTCATCTCCCAAGATTGAAGGCGTTCTTAAGACTCCTTTAAACATCCCTAGAACGACAAACGGATCAAAACACCGAGGTAGAACAATGTAAGATTATTTCCTGCACTTGCTGTTGTGGGCTACTTCTTTGTAATATGTGCAGGAGCAGACTTGCACAAAGGATACTGGGAAAAAAATTCCCAAAGTAGCATCAGGCGAATGGTGAGACTAAAGCTTCTGACTCCACTGTTCCTGGTGTATATGAACCACAGAACAGCTCCAAGCTAGAGCAACCTTGAGGGTTTTTAAGAAGTCGCAGATTCTACTTCTCAGCAACCTGCATTTGTTGTTTTACTAAACAACACATTTTCCAGTCCATTTTCCGGGATTTTGAGAGCTAAGTGGTTAAACATATCTTGCTTTGAGACTATGAAACTAAGACCAGCAACCGTACATCTGATTATCCTGACATCGTGTAACAGAGGGATGTACAACTGGGAAGAAGCCCACAGACTGGTGACTTGGGAATATAGAGTGGCTCAGGTCCATTTTGCTCTGACAGAGATGATTCCATTGGGATCTCTGCACAAGTAAGGAACTGCATGGTGTTAAATGGGCTAGATGTGGTATTAGGAAAGAAGTTGCTTATTTCTGAACTATCTGACATCTGGCTTCTGATATGTGGTCTTCGGCCATGAAAGCAACAAATGCAAACCCTTCCAAATCCCTCACTCCATTTCTAATGAAGCTCTCCAAGAGTGAAGACGGCATGCGGATTGTAAACTCAGAAAAGAGGGGACAGGTCCCAGGGGTGATGACTCATCGTAGGGAAACTAGCCAGATAAATACCTCACCTTTCATTCCTTGTACTGTTTGCACTATTAACAGTTCAATGTTGATGTTCATATTTGGTCCGCAGTGTTTACATCAATAACAGTTCTAATAAGAATGCCTACTACAGGCCCTCTCTTTATGGGGCAGATCACCAATGGAATAGATGTTGTACATCAGGCAACATGTTAGACTGTGCCTTGAGTCTAAGGCAGAATAATGACATTAAACCGACAACAACAATCATGAGAATTTATATTCCATCTGTGTCTCGTATTAAGAAGGAAACCCGCAGCAGACCATGAAGGGGTAAAACAGGTCTGAAGCCCTGGCAAAGGGTCATTTAAGCGGAAAGTTAAGAGATAGGAGGTAATATAGAACATGCACAAGCAGACAGGAGGGACGATGGCTTAAGACGTAAGGTCAAATGATGCAGGCAGGTCACAAGGTACACAACCATAACAAGGGTTTGGACATTTGATGAAAACAGAAAGGATTTAGAGGGAGGAGTGTTTGATCTTCAGGTGTTTCTCAAGCTCATCCTTGTGACCAAGGGAAGAGGAAGGGACTCTGTGAAAAGCGCTGCAACCGAGCTGAGAAGGGCCATTCAATGGAAGACTATAGAAGCTTGTGGTAACTGTGAGACAGGGTATGCGCATTCTGAAACACGTAAGTGGTCCAAAGTGAGGCTACTCAGGAGGCTGACAACATGAGAAGTTTGTAGTCTGGATTTCCCCAACTAAAGCTTATTAAGAACCTTAAAGAGTGGCTGGAAAGATGATTTAATGGTTAAGAGCAGTGCTTGCTGCTCCTCTAGAGGATGTGGAGTTCAGTTGCCAGCACCCACATCCAGCCGCTCTAAACTACCTGTAACTCCCAGGCACATCATCCCACACAAATACAGACATACGCAGAGTTCTGAGATTGGGAGTTCAAGGGCAAACAGGGCTCTACAGTAATACCTTGTGAAGAAGAAAGGAAGGAAAGAGGGAGGGAGGGAGGGAGGAGGGGAGAGAGGAAGGAAATTCACCATGACAACTTTCAAAACAGAGTAGAATTGACAAAATCCCAGTATGCCCAGAACCAAGGTTGAGTAATTATTAATATTTTGCCCCATTTACTTTCTCTCGCTTGTTTTTTCCCTCTTGTTTGTAAGTGGTACAGTATTTATACTGCACTGGTTATCATCAATTATCTAGAGATGATCTGAATTATACTTAAAGGACTTGAGTGTCTGTGAGCTATGGTATTTGTGGGAGTCCTGGTCATGTCCTGTCCCCACACATGGATATTAAGGAATGCCTACACATTCAAATACAAGTATATGTCTACTTTTCCTTATAAAGGGGCATTACTCTTACACTCTGCTATCCAGTGTGCAGTGTTAATTGACTAAACGTATGTGTAAAGAATTCAATGCTGCTTTTCAGGTTCAAAAACAATTTACTACAAATGCTGCATTTCTACCCTTCCGTTACTCACTCCTGCTTGTCTTCACTCTGCACATATCTGCCAGCCTTGATGACCAGTTACTGCAAGGCACCCACCCTCCCTCACCTTAATTACCCACCTCGATATTGCAAGATCCCTGGGCCTGCTGCTGCCACCGCCCATGAATCGGAAACACCAGAGCAGGTCCTAGCCACAGGAAAGTTGTCTCACCTCAGACAAACCATTCAAACAGCAGCCGTTTTCCAGGTCTACCCAGAGTTAAAGGTGAGAGGTCTTTCTTTGCCATGTTGATGATCGTCAGAGACGAATTTTCCAGCACCATCCACTTCATGCTTGTTGCTCTGCCTTCTCACTCCAGTGAACTCTCCTTGGAGTTTTCTATGCGTTCATCTTCCCCTCACAGTTCCACTCAGATTTAAACTTCCCCAAGAACCATTTCCTGGACATTCTAAACCTTATAGAACTGTGGACTCTGAATGTCATGGGTTGTCTCAAAAAAATCTTTTTATTCTCTTTAGTACATAGTATGCTGCTAATTATAGCTTAGGCTCTTAGTAAATATCGGTTAAGTGGGTGAACAAAAGTATAAAAAGCGCCTGATTTGCACAGTCTGATGCTAAGCTCCCATTGTCTCCCACCATGCTGCTCTGCTCCACCCACTAACCCTGCTTCAGTCCTCTGAAGGCAGTACACATCACGGTCATGCTCTCACACACATCCCTGTAGCTGATATTTTATATCATGGAAAGCCTGCTCTGCGTGTTAAAATACTTTAAAGGTTGCCATCTATGCTGGGCTACAGCTCTGGGTGCAAAGCAGTTCCGTGCAAGTGTGAGAACCTGAGTTCCAGTCTCCAGAACCCACGGATGGAGAGCTGGATGAAGTAGCGCACTTCCAAAATCCTAACATGCCTAGCCTGAAATGGGAGATACAGAATCTCTAGAAGCCTGCAGGTCAGCCAGCCTGCAGTACAGAGGCAATCAAGGAGAGACAATCACAAGGTGGAAGCCTTAGACCAAGACACAAGGTTGTCCTCTGGGTTCAACACAGGTACACACATGCATCCAAAATACATACACACACACACGCACGCACGCACACACGCACACACACACACTTCCCCCCCACACACACACACACACACAAGATTATTATTTTGTTTTAACCTACCAGTATCTCCAAGAGATAGAGATTTTTAAGTTATAGCAGTTCCCTTCATTTGTAGTATCACGTTCTACAGTTTCCCTTATAGGACCAAACAATATTAAATGAGAAATTATGGAACCGAACTCTCAAGTTTTAAGTTACTTTTACTGCAAGACTAATTTTAAAACTATTCTGTTGTTGAGTTAGTTATTGTAGCTTTAATATTAATTAGAGAACCTAATTATGAATTACATTTTATCATGGGCATATATATACATATGTACATATGGAAAACATGTATACATGTGTGTGCATGTATATATATGTATATATATTTCCTACATATATAAATATGGGAAATGCTAGTATCCATAGTTATCAGGTCTCTCCATGGTACAGGTATCCATAAGGTCTTGAAATGCATTCCCTGAAAGCAGGTAAGCAGGAGACTATGGCATTCAATGACCTCTCTTTTAGAGCTCTTAAATGATAATGGTGACTGATGCACCCAGAATGCAGAAATGTTACACTAATATCAAAAACATGAGTATACAACCACCAAGAATTTTCTGACTTAAAGTTTAATAATCCTTTGTTGTTTTTGAGGCTTGTCATCCATCATTCAATATACTTAAAAATGAGGCATCACCCATTGTTAAGAAAATTGATTTAAAAATTCTGATACCGAATTCAGTACAAGTGTGCAGTTTGCTGGTGAAATAACTAAGTTCAAAATAAATGCAGACGGGGTCTGAAGGATGACTCAGTGGTGAAGGGCACTTGTCGTTCTTAGAGAGGACCTGAGTTCAGTTCCCAGTACTCACACTGGGCTGCTCAAAACTGTAACACAGTTCTAAGGGGTCTGATTCCTTCTTCAGGTCCCCGGGGACACTCGCAAACACATACTGGTGTCCAATAGATAAAGTAGTGTGGTTGAAGCTTGAAGGTCAGCAAGCCTGGAGTGCATAGAGGGCAATAAAGAGAGAAGCTGCTCTTAACCATGTCGAGACCAGGGATCAACGGTCAAGGCTGTCCTCTGAGTGCTACACACATGCACGACATACACATATGTACCGCCCCCCACATACACAAATAGTATTATTTCATTTTGGTATATACACACTCATATACGTACACACATATAAGATAAATTATTCTTTAATGATAAAATGAAAGAATTGAGCAACAGTACTTTACAGCAACTCCAGATTGCTTCCCACCTGGGAATGTACATTACATGTTTATAAAAATGTAACTTCAAAGTAGGGAGGGAAGTGCCTAAGACACTGAAAAATTAAAATAAGTGTACAGTTGTAGGGCTAGCTGTATATCTTAGGGTTGCTGTATGCAGATATTTTTATAATAAAATCTTATGATTTTAGCTTTCTGTCTATAGGGGGAAACACATAAACAAACATACATGGATACCATCACATACTTCAACGGAGCAGGGACTTCTTAGTCACCATCCTCCCCCACCCAAAAGCAATTTAATGCACCACTGAACATTGCCTATTAATTGGACTAGAAATAAAGTAGCCCGTGTGGGTTGATCAGGGGAAATACAGTTCTCGCATACGTGGGTGTATCTATAAATATCTATGTACAAATATCTATGTATGTGTACGATATTTCACCCACAAAGTAAGCAAGCAATGGTGGTATGTCATTTTCTAATTACAGGGTTGTTTCATAAACTGAAATGCTAACATGGGAGAGGTAAATCATAGCAATTTAATTAATAAAACAGTTTAGACACTTAAACCCATATGTATACCCCTGGGGCACCGCATCAATAAGAGAAGCTTGCAGGCATATTTTAGAAATTATATGCAATCATTTGCAGATCTTGTAGTCAATAATTGTTACAAACTGCATTAACTCCTTCCTTGCCAGATCCCGGGAATAAATTTTTCACTTAGTAAATGTTCTTTGCACTTCCCAGGGTCTCTTAGGGTGTCTAGGAATGGGAGAGCACTAGGCAGCCCTGGCTGATTTAGCTGAATGAATGAAGCAAGAGAGCCCCCTTCCTGTAAAAGCAGCAGTATATGGCAAAGGAGATCTCGGTACTCTTGAAGAATTTACCCAGACTTTTCATGAAAGGGAAGCCATAGCAGACAATTAATGCCAGAGAATGGAAATCTGCTATTTAAATTTGTATGTTTTTTTTCTTTTGACCTTTTAAAATCATGTCTGTAGAACATTCATGCATTGCTTGTAGAAATGCAAAACTCAGCAGTCACTCTGGAAAACAGGTGGATGGCTGATGTTAAAGGTGAACTATAACCCTAAAATTGTACCTGGGGCCAACCACCCCCACTCCTCCCTAGCAGTAAGCTCTGTGTCCTGTGGTCCAGTAGAGTAACTACAATTAACAGCAGTGCAAACTGTATCTCCAAACAGCCAGAAGGATGAATTTTGAGTGGCCTCATCATAGAAAAATGAAAAAGTGCTATGGTGTATGTGTTCATTGCCCAGTTATTATTCATGTGATGTACGCATCAGTCAGAATACCACGCTGTCCCTCATAAGCACGTGTGATTATTATGCATAAGTCCACAAAATTTGTGTGCATTAATAGTCATAGAATATTATCCATGGCAGTCAAAACTAGATGAAATCTAAATATCCATCAATTGTTGACTAAGAAGGCTGGTAAACCTATATCAGTGCAAAGGGATAGATGCTATAATGTGGATAAATCATTAAAATATCATATTTGCTGAAAGAATTCAGGTATACAAAAGGATATAATGTATGACCCACTTATACAATGTCTAGAAAAAGCAGCCATGGAAACAGAAGGTAGATTAAGAGTGCCAGGAGCTTGGCTGGGATGCTGGGATCTGAGGTTAGCGGCAAGCAGGTATGGACTGTTTGACTGCAAATGTTCCAAACCTGACCTGTGGTGGTAGGTACATGCCTTCGCGAATGTACTAGAAACATTTAATCAAGCACTTAAAACTGGTAGATTCTATTATATGAGTGTTTTAATGGTGGTTTTAAAATTAGGCTCAGATGTTTATTGATGTCCTTTGCCATTCCAAAAAAGCAATTTATAATGAATTATACCCATATAAGAGACTATATTAATCAAACATAAATTTGCAATATGACTAGCAGTTCTAGTTGTAAATATTCAATCCAAAGAAGTGAAAACATAATAAAAGTTGCTAGGAAAGGCTTATAACCCCCCCCTTCCAATCCATCCCTGCAGATCTACAAGCAGTGATTGGTGTGGTGGACGGCAGGGGATGCACTTTCTTCAGTTCCATTGGTCCTCCTGTCTGTTTTTATGCCAATAGCAGGCTGTTTTCAGTACTGTAGCTCTGTAGTAGAGTTTGAAGTCAGGGATTATGATACCTCCAGAAGTCTTTTATTGTACAGGATTGTTTTGGCTACCCTGGGTTTTTTGCTTTTCCATATGAAGTTGAGTACCGTTCTTTTGAGGTCTGTGAAGAATTTTGCTGGGCATTGCATTGAATCTGTAGATTGCTTTTGGTAAAATTGCCATTTTTATTATGTTAATTCTACTTATGCAAGAGCATGGAAGATCTTTCCACTTTCTGGTGTCTTCTTCAATTTCTTTCTTCAAAGATTTAAAGTTTTTGTCATGCAAGTGTTTCACTTGTTTGGTTAGAGTTACTCTGAGATATTTTATGCTATTTGTGGCTATTGTAAAGAGTGACGATTCTCTGATTTCTTTCTCAGTCTTTTTATCATCTGTGTAGAGGAGGGCTACTGATTTTTTTGAGTTAATCTTGTCTCCTGCTACATTACTGAAAGTGTTTACGAGTTGTAGAAGTTCCTTGGTAGAAATTTTGGGGTCGCTTATGTAAATTAACATAACATAACATATCATCAACAAATAGTGAGAGTTTGACTTCTTTTCTAATTTGTACCCCACCAAGGAACCAATTTTGTCACTTGTCTTTTCCATGAGATAAATGACTGCTGTTTATTTGGTGTTTTCTAAGCATTGTGCATGCTACCCAGTATGAATTTAGCAGTCCTCATGTGACATTATAATGCTCCTACTTCCATGAATCACATGTGTTGGAGAAAAGACAAGACACTTACTTGTCCAAGCTAGGTAGCAAGTCACGAAGCTCAATGTGGACAAGCCAGCTCCAGGCTGCCTTCCATCACTAGACCCTCAATAACATGGAGGCGTTCTCTTCTAGAATCTGAGATTGGGTCTCATTAATTCACAGTTTGAAAGGAAGGAAGTATAGGCTGAATGAGCCTTGCTTGGTAAAGTGAGTACAGAAACAGACTGGCCAACTCATCTACACTCCAAAGAAGCAAAATTTGTGAAGAATTGAGATACTTGGGATTTCCTTAGATATGGTAAGACCTTCTGAAAAATGGTTGCAAATCTATTTTTACATATTTAGAGAAAGTCCACTAGCAAATACATTATTTATAATATTTTGAGACAGGTGTCACTATGCAGCCATGAATGCTACTGGGAGCAAAAAGAAATCAGAAGTCTTACAAAGCTGTGAATCCTGTAAACTGCAGGAATGAACAACATGGCATAATGTGCCCTTGCATTTAATAATGACACAACTGTTATAGGAGTAACCAGCCACTTTCTGCTCAGATTCAAGACCCACTCCACGGGAAGAAACACCTGCCTAATACTATAAGTGTGGCCGTGAACCTGTGGTTAAGAGCTCACAGGCCAAAGGGTTGAACCTCTACTACTATTCTGCTGAATGGACGTAGTATCAAAACAGCCTCTAAACTCATACAGGTATACAAAAGGATATAATGTATAGGTAGGTCAGTACACCTCTCAGTTCTCACCAGAGAAGTTTCTCTATGCAGTAGCTGGTGGTTAATACAGAGACTCTAAACTGGTTGTAGTAGAGAAAATAAATGTCGGTTGGATTCTCAGCCACTAATGAGATGTTTATATAATATTCCTTCCCCAAGGCTCAGGGGCCATTGTGGAATAAAGGCCAGGAAGGAGCAGAGCTCTGGATAGGACAGGACCTTTACACTCATGAGCTCACAGCAGCTGTGACTGCCTGCACAAGTCCTTCCCAAGACCAGGTCCTTCAATATCCTAGCATAGAGTGGAAAGGAGTTCATCACTCACCCAACCCTAACTGAGGTGCGACAGACTATTGAAGGCTTGGAGGGTAGTTTTCTTTAAGGGTGTGACTCTTGGTAGCTTGACCACACTCTAGTGGATGGCTTCCTACCAGGAGTATACGGACAACACAAATTGGAGAGAAAGAATGATAGAAGTAAGACATAAAGTAGAGAGTTCAGGGTAGATCTGAGAGGAGTTATACAGGTAATTAGGGCTGAATGTGATCAAAATGTGTAGTATGAAACTCTTAAACAATTAATGAGAAACACCAATCTATTAAATGGAAATATCTTTCAGATAGCATAGGACATCTATGTATGTACAAGGTCAGGTACACAGGTGAGTTCCATCACTAATCAGTGAAAGGCGTGCATGAAAGCATTAATGACTTTCAGGATCTCAGCTCACCCTAAGAAGGTGTCTTCTAAAACGAAGAGAAATGAACTCTTCTGTAAAGGGGAAGGCAGAAAGGTTTTAGGCTTCGAGGCAAGAGAAATTATCTTTCACCAATACTTCTACCCACACTTACCACCACTAATATTTCATATTTAAGGATATAAATACAATCTTAGCTTGTGCATCCTATAAAAACAAACAACAGATGTGACTCATCTACCTGTTTTTAAGTCACAGATGATCTACAGATCAGCAAATCCAAGAGCCTGTTTGAATGTGTGCTATACTTTCCCATTCTTACAGCCCTGGACGGCAGTGATCAAGCCTTCTTTCTTGACCAATAGTGATCACCTATGACACTCATGCGATTAAATCATCTTGGTCAGCCAACCGCTATCCTGTTTCTTTTCTCTTCTGGCTCCACCCCTTTGTGTGTATAGGTATAACATATGTATGTTATGGAAATGTCCCCAGATGCTGACCCATTTGCTTCTGTGGACCTACTATCAATGAAGCTGGAGATAGACTTAAAAAAAAAATCAAGACGCGGTCCCCACTGTAACAGAGCAACACCGACCCAACTGTTCCTCAGGTGAACCACTCTCAAGCTCTGGTGCTCCTGTCAAGTAGGGAGAGAAGTACTATCTCCCCGGGCAGTGTGGACGGCACCTAAGGCTCTCTGACCCAGTGCTAACTGCTGCGAAGCCCTAACATCTGAGAAGAGCACCAGCATCTCATGTCTCCATGGCACCCCATGCTGCAGGAGTTGATATCCTTATCAAGGTCAGTGGAATGAACAGAATTTATTTTCTCGCTGTTGAAACCTGACATAAAACGTGTACTGAGAACAGTTGTCAGTTGCTCAATATATTCACATCTCTATTCAAATAGCATCTCTGCCCTGCACAGTTAACGGAGAGGCAGCTGTGCAAGGAAACTGCTCTTCCAGCTGGGACCCAGCCAGGGAAAGGACTCTCGCTTGATTTTGAAACCACTAAGCATTCTAATGAAGTTGATTTGATTTACATTTTAACAATACCACACAAAAGTACTACATGGCACTTTTCCAATAATCACCTCGACATCATTCATTTTGACACCTCTCATTGTTATCAAGAGCAGACGGAGTAGAGCAATGTTCTACAATCAGGTGTATGAGGAGAGATGCTTTTTATTTTCAGAGCAGGTAACTCTTGGATCACCTCTTGTGAAGTGTAGAGTTCTTGGGACTGAGATTCTGTGGTGACTGTCTCCCCAGCTTCAGGGACCTCAGCCATGTACGCCATCTCCATCCAGGATGACCATGCAATTAACACCTGACTCTCAGAGTCACTCTGGGACCAACCCTCTGCCACCTCAGCTGTCCTCAGTCCCTGCTAAGTGTACCCATGCTTCAGGATCGGTGGCATTCTCCGCTGACATGTCCCAGTCAAGGCTTCTAGCTCTCATCTCCATGCTCTAGCAGGAAAAGGAAGACCCAATTCTACTTCCTCTGGGACAATACCAGGGTCGTTTTAAATGTGTCCCCTCAGGGACTCGATCAGAACTTCCCCACAGTTTACTGTCCTCAAAGTGGCAGCTTTCTTCACCTCAATTGTGCTTGTGTTAAACTGTGCTGAGAATGGCGTCTTCCTGCATTTCCATTATATTCTCGGTCCAGTCCTCTTGGCATATACATGACAGAAGCGAGCTTGGCACCTGCACAAGCTCCTCTGCCAAAGACCTAGGAGCCGAGCAGTCCCACAGACAGCTGTGGGCTGGACTCTGCCTTCTTTGGTTCGTGCTTCCTTTTGGAGAGCGGGACTTGTAGTGTTTGTGCACGGCCTCCTCGCTGATTGTCCAGAAAGCTACATCAGTGTTAGAAGGAGGCGGAGTTAGGTCACTTGGTCAGTCCTTAACAGCAGCAAGTCGTTGTCCACATCATGCTGTTAGTACTCCATTAGGATGAAAAACCACTGCTGCATACGGAAGTAGCTTTTGATAGCATAATCTTTCTGCAGTCCTCATCTGGCAAACATAGAGATCTTTCTTTTTACATAGATTCCTTCTGAAAAAGCCCAAGAACCAAGGAAAATCTTGGTTCCTATTTTAGAGTCCCAGAGCATAGTTCACAACTGTTAGCAATTTATACCCTCTTTGTCTTCTCAAAACACCAAAGTTTGACAGGTAAGATGGCTCAGACGGTAAAACAGTTTGCTACTGCACAAGCCTGACTTCCTGACTCAAGGTGAACTCAAGGTGAAAGGTGGGAGGGGAGAATCAACTCTCAAGAGTTGTCCTTTGACTTCCACACGCATATGGTAGCATACATGTGCTTGCACACATACATACACACATACACACACAAATAAATTAATTTTTAAAACCACAAGCTCCATTGCCCACTTATTAGTTTCATTTTTTCAAGAATTATGGTGCCTATATCCCAAGATGAGTACATGAACTAAGCAAGATCTCTGCCCCGTGGGAACTAGCTTGCAGTGGTATTGATGACCGAAGACTCACTGTTGAGAAAGAGGAGCATAGAAGGCTTGTGTGGCACCCCCTCCTACACCTAGATAGGAAGTCATCAAAGAGAACTATTAAAAATTGTGATAAGGATGCCAAAGTGTAGCTCTGCAAAACTGATGGCTCCTGGTGGAGGTGTGGGTGGGGAAGGACTCTGTCTTTTCTTAGGGGCTGGCCACTGAAATTTTGACCATGCTTCAATAAGTGTATGGGCAACACAAATTAGACTTGTGTTTTCTGTTTTTGTTCTGTTTTTCTTTCTTCTTTATTGTTGAGAGGTATCAAAAGAATGAGGGCCAGACCTTGGAGGGCTGGCAAGTGAGTATGACTGGAATGCATTTTGTGAAACTCCCAAGTAACTAATAGATATATTATGTCAAAAAATGAAAATTCAGAAATAAAGCAAATAGAAGAATGAGCTATATAGCGCTATGTACCTTTCCTTGGGCAATCCACACAAATTTATGTTCACCCCATAGGGTGATAGAGCAGAGAGATGGTTCCACCCAAGTCCAGTTTGGTAGAACAGTAAGATTTGAGGGGATGCTTACAGGAACATGGGGGACTCAAAAGCAGCTACATCCTTGCAAAACCCACCAGCATGGCTGACCCCCCCAGGAAGCCTGTGTTTTCAGTTGCCAGCCTAATTTGCACAGAACCATCAAACATGTTCCTTTGTCTCAGGAATTAGTTTATTGCTTCTACGTCCTTGGGGAGGGCCCATGGGGATCCTGTAACTTTCTGAGTTGTCTAAACTTATAAAGTTTTGTTAGCTTCCTGACTTCGATATGCCCTCCATGGGGGAATGTTTCCATTCAAAGGAAATTCCTATACAAGCACAATATATTATGTGATAGAAGGTATTAAAAATGTTTTTGTTCCAGGCGTGGTGGCACATACCTCTAATCCTACCACTTGGGAAACAGAAGCAGGTGAATCTTTATGGGTTCTAGGCCAGCCAAAGCTACATAGTGAGAAAGTGGAATGTCCATTCCTCATGGTGGCTATATTAAATGAGATGCCATTAACCTTCTTTGTTTGAATTCCATGTTCGATATAATGTGAAATTCTTTAGCTGTATCATCCCATTATTTTTCCACCTGCACTTCTATAAGGTAAAGCTTTGCCATACCTACGCTACAATATTGATTCTAAGACCAAGCAGGTTGGATAATGTGGCCAAGGTCATCAGATAATGAAGTCTGTCTTGGCCCATAGACTTTCCCAGGGTCTGGCACACATTAGGATGCATAGAGCATCCTGTTTTGTTTGTTTCCTTTATCTTTCATCCCTAGGTATCTGCTAGAATATAGTACACAGAGTGACTGCCTGATATGCCCATAACTTGCAGCTAGATGAATTCCTTAGTAAAGACGAATATTTCTTTGAAAACTGAATGAATATTCCACTGCTTTTGACCCCATCTTTGAAAGCATACTTCCCATTAAAGAGTTCCCCCAAGATTATATTTTTTTCTTTTATGAATTTAATTGAGAAAATGATTCTTTAATATGGGTAACTTAAATTAAATTCATTGGTGTATTTTTTATACTGAGTAGATATGCAGTTTGGTTTTTTTACAGAGAATTTTTCAGTGTTTCATAGCGAATGACATTCTCCTACAATCATTAGGCCTCAGAGAAGCTGGTTGGTCTAATAGTAAGAACAAAAATTGTATACCATGTTAAGATAAGTTTTTAAAGAAAGTAAACACTAAACTGCCCTTAGATTCTTCTTTCCTGCCAATCAATGAAATGTTACTTGGTTGCTTTTGAGTCTTGGGGCTATAATTGTGAAAGTAAGTTCTCATCATGGCTTCATGGAAGGGGAATCTCTTTTATCTGCCATGTTTTCTGAATTTGGAGTTGTGCTAGTTTCCTTTCAGTTGCTCTGATAAAACATTCTGACCATAAACACCTTTGGAAAGAAAGGATTTATCTGGCTCACAGGCTATAGTCTATCAGAGAGGAAAGCTGGGGCAGGAACTAGAAGCAGAAACCTTGGAGGAATCGTGTTTGCTAGCTCACTCAATCTCTGGTGCACACTTAACTAGCTTCTGGAGAGAGTCTAAGATGGCCTGCCCGGGGAATGGTGCCACTCACAATGGCCTGAGCCCCCCTATATCAATTATCATGGCAACTCCCCAAAGACATGTCCACAGAGCAAACTGGTAAAGACAATTACTCAATGAAGACTCCTTTCAAGTGACTCCAGTCTATGTCAAGTTAACAGTATTAAGTTGGACAGGAGTCACCGGAACTCTGAATCAACAATAGAAGAAAATCTTGCTGCGAAACAAATACCAGAACCGACAAAGCTTGGATATGTATCAAAGGAGTGACAGAAATCACCAAGAAAGACTCAAAAAACACAGAGTCAGAATGTGGATCCAAGGACTTGTGCATTCTTCCGGGATAGGATGTTCCTTGGGATACCTCAGCCCCATCTGCCCTGAAGGCGAACCAGACTTGGGTTCAAGTCCTGAATATGGGTAGGTTTTTTTTTTTTTTTTTTTTTTATTGAGCCACAGACTCAGAAAAATCCCTGTAATCTTACAGAAATAGTGGAGACTTTACAGAATCATAGATCTCAATGGGGCATTATGATTTTTATGTGAATGTGGTGCATCTTCATAGTGATAAGAGGTGGATCATTGCTAATCATCCTGATCACTTAATCCATCCAGCAGTCAGGGCCAGTCTGAAAAATCTCTACTCTGGCCAAAACACAATGGTGGCAGAAAGTTGAAGCCAAACTGAGGTATTTTGGAGTTGTAAATGAAGGCTAGCAATAATAAATAAATAAAATTACCCTACCTACACTTTCCCTTTATTAAAAACAAAAGCATCCAGGATTATACATTTCTTTTTAATTATGGGATTATAATGTGGTAGCACACACATGACTGATTTTAATTTTTTTCTTCATTTTTCACTCAGCACTATAAGTCTACTTTAAAAACATGCTTGAAATATATGCTAAACTGTTCAATAAAAACTAATTTTTAATGATATTCAAGAATTTTTTTTCAGTTCTCCAGTCGATGTCAGTGCTCCTCAATGAGGAAGGAAAAATCAATTCAATTATCAAAGCACGGTTAATTGCTTTCAGGGGTAGGGTGATTTAAAGAGCAGAGAAGTATTTTATCTGTACTCAGCAGTTTTGGCTAAGGGTATTCTCCTAAATCCACTAGGAAGAGAACTTTCAAATATTTTATCCATCTCAGCTTTCTTCATGTTGGCCATTAAAGAACTAATGGCTGTTCTGGGCAGTGGTATATTTCCAACTAGGATTCTTAGTGCTATCACTCAACAGATGGCTGTTTTAGACATTGGTGCTTGGTGCTTCAACCATGCTATTGTTCAGTCAAAGAAGTATCTTGAGCATGCACAGAATAGGCACTAATGTCTTCCAGGCTAAGGGGTCAGACATCATACACAGTCACTGATGCTTCTAAGTCTTTCACCAGTGTTACTTTACTTAATTTCTAGATTTGCTACTTGGACCATGCTAGTAGAATATTCCAGAAAAAAAATAGGGCTTCTGTTTTAAGTTTACAGTTTAGAAAGGGAGTGCGACAGGAGCACAAATCACTTAATTGTCCAGGATGAAATGCATTTAGGCCCCAGGAAAGAAAGGATGGTTCTCTGGGGAGCAGGTACATAGGGAGTGGAGAATGGCAAGAAGGGATCCGGAGAAGGGAAACCACCTCTTAGATGGAGAGGGTCAGTGATCAAAGACAAGGAGACAAGGATCAGCTTGGTACATGTAGAAAAGCCTGCTAGTATCCTAAGAGCATGAACTTCAAGATAGGGAGAACTGGGAAATGAGGTGGGAAACAGCTCTCTTGCTCAGGGTTCAAATATCTTGCAGGCCAAGGAGAACTGTGGAAATTTACATGGGTGATATATTCAGAGAAGGTACTAAATATGAATACCTTTTAGGAATTGAAGCTCCATATATCACAGAAAATTTAGAACAACTTCAGAAAATTATCAAAAAATAAAATAATTATGTGTGACCAGCACTAATATTGTGTTGATTTTCATCCTTCCTGTGTAGGTGGATATATGCACACGTGTGTATGATGTATAAGCATAACATGTGTCTAATTGTGTTGCTGTTTTCCCTGACAATCTTTCATATATATTTAATGAATATATATGTAAATCAGTGATCTGAAAAATGAATATTCTTAACATATGTTCCACGGAAGGAACAGCTTTATTAAAAAGGTGGTTTGAACAAGCTCACTGGAGGGAGAAAAATGAGCCTCTGGCACTCCCTGCAGTAGAAGAAGAATTGGAGAGAAAGGGTCAAAAGAGGAATCTTTTCAGATGCCTAGTGTTGGCTGGGGATTTATGAGGTTGCTTCCTGTGTAGTATAAACCTATTCTTCCCTGAAACAGGAAGGTGGCTCAGTGGGGAAAATGCTTTCTACACATCAAGTGTGAGTTGATGAGAAACTAGCCAAAGCCAGACACAGCTGTATACAGCTGCAACTCCTGTAGCAAGTCGGAGATGGAGAGAGCAGAGTCCCCAGAAGCCTGCAGGATAGCTAGCCTCATGCATATGGTGGTGAACAAGACCATATCTCAAACAAGATGGAAAGCAATGGCTGACAGCTGCAGCTTTTCTGACCTTCAACACAGTCATACAAACACACTAGCACGCGCACACACACACACATGTGCACATACACACAGTGGTATTGTCTTATTTTCCTTCCCGCACACAAACACATATACACACAAAGATTAAAAGAAGAAATCCATTACTCTGTCTTTGAAATTTATTACATAAATTATATATGGTCAATTTAGGCTTATATAACAGCACAGTTTGAGGGACACTGTTAAAAAGAAACAATAAAAAACAATCATAGTAATAAACTCCTTGAATATGAGGGTGATATAATAGTACACACACATATTTGTCATTGAAACCTACTATTTTGTAACTTAGAAATTAATAAAACTAACATGAAACAATAGACAGGCTACTATTAAACATTTCAAAAAATTTGTATTAGCAAAGGATTATATAGCAATTAATCATAATTATTGAGTAAATATTTTTAGGGTAGGGATGGTATAGATTTCTTCATTAGGAATATAGCGAATTTTTCTAAAAACCCTTTTAGACATATTTATTCCTCATTATTTGCCCAAAATGTGAGATGGCAAATTTAAAATATTTTTATTCTCCTTATCCCACTATTTCATAAACTTTTAGTTTTGATTGACACAACCTAGAATTTTAGAACAGGAGAACTTTATATACATTTATTATAGCTTCCAGTTATAAAGCATTTTGTATTATAATCAAATTTTATGACTATGTAACTGCGTCATTCTAGTTTTGTTATTTAGTTTTCATGTATAAAATTAAAAACACGTATATAAACATACACACATATATGTATATACATGCATTTGTGTTTTAGTTATTTTTCTGTTGCTACAATAAAATACCCTGAGAAAGGTTTTCTTAGGGAAGAAAATAGTTCATTTGGGCTTATTGTCTCAGAAGGATAAAGTCCATTGTGGCTTAAAAGGCACGGCAACTGTCAGGGAAAGCCTGGTGAGAAGAGCAGGAAGCTGGCTAGCCACATTTCTCTCAGGAAGCAGAGACCACATTTAACCCAACAAGGAAAGTAGAGATGAAGAACAGGCAGCGGGGTGAGTGATGCTTTATAAGCCCTCCAAGTCCACCCCCTGATGCACTTCCTCCAGCAAGCTGCTTTTCCTAAGGCGGCAGAGCCTCCACATTTGCTCAACTGGACTACAGTCTCAGCAGCTTCCATATGCTGAATGTGGGGCAGAAAACACCATCAGCTCTCTGCTTTCACAAGGTGGAGCCTTGGTGGGGTGAGGTCTTAATCCTGGGGCTTTGCCAATGCAGAGCAGGGCTTTGCTTTCAACGGTGCTAATCTCTAGCAAGTGCAGCCTCTCTTTTTCAGCATGTGACTTGGCTGACATCTGAAGCTTCTTAGTGGTTTTATTTTCCTTTCCAATCTGAATATTTTTTTTCTTTCTGCCTCATTGTTTCTCTTTATCACTGATGACCTAGATAAGAATACTCTGTAATAGTAATTACACAGACTCAATGTTACACTGTCTTGAAATATCCTCCACTAATGAAATTAGTCCATTACTTTTTATTCAACCTCATGTAAGTTCTCAGGACGAAGGTAGAATGCAGGCAGATTTTTTTTTGTCAAAATGTCACAAGTGTCCCATAAGTAATTCCTGAAATAGTATTTGTTCACCTCTGAAATCTACTGTCTACATTTCTTTTAGCACTTTGATCTTCTAAAAGCTTGGTAGAATACTCATTAGGCAAATCTTCTAACATTCAACATCCTTTTCATCTCAAAGTTCCATACTCCCCCAGCAAAACTATTCCAAGGGCATAAGAACCACGTGGTCAGGCTTATCACCCCACTTTCTCTGGCATCAGTTTATATATTGATTACATTTCTGTTGCTGTAATAAAATATCCTAACAAAAATCAACTTAGGGAGAGAAAGAGATCTTTTGGCTTATGGCTATTTTGGTTTATGGATAGAACCCATTATAATTGGAGGTTTCTCTCCCACCCACCAGGTTCTGAATAACCACTCTAAGGCAACACACAAGAAAAGTATGGTGACAGAAGTCAGAACCTGGAGGATCAGATTGCACTCAGGAAATAGAAAGATGGTTCTGTTCATGCACAGGAAGCGGTGAGATAAAACAAGAAGTGGGGTGGAGTGGTTAGAAAGTCTCAAAGCCTGTCCCCAGTGATGTACTTTCTTCACCGAGTCTCCCCTTCCTAATACTTCTCTACCATTCCCCCAGCTGTCACCAATTGGGGATTAAATTAAATTAAGCTATGGGGGACATTTCTTATTCAAAGTATACACACACACACACACACACACACACACACACACACTTCCTATTTAATCATTGTTTATTCTGATTGTATCTTTATTGGCTAGATGGTGTTATATGTCATTGAATAAGTTTGCTTTTTCCAGAAACGGTAAGCTAACAAGGATAAGGATATTTACTCAGCACAAAACTGAGTGTCAGTCATCCTATTTATATGAACTCTTTTAATCTATGTCACAACTCTAGGGATTTTATGTAGCTGAGAAAGCTAAGACATAGAAAAGGAAACTAACTCAAATCCCACAAACACCAAATGGCAGAAATGGTATTTAAACCCAGACTATATGATGCCAAATTCTTCATATTTAACCACTAGTCCTCAAGTCGGTTTACCTTAGATCCTTGGTGATAAGAGACAACTTTGACTGTTACCACTTTTTAAACAAGTTGGTCCTGAATGTTTGCCATGTTCAAGAGGCAGAAGGGCTGGGTGAGAACTTGAGTGAGTGTGACCACTTGGCAGACTTTTCAAGGAGAATGAAAAATTTTAGCCATAGAATCTCCAATTACATTATGAGCCTCAATGCATTGAAATAGGCTGTTGGGAGAAATTTTTCTCTTATATGATTCTTCCAAAACTCTAATACTCATTAAGTATTATTGTATGTGAGGCATAGAAATATGCTTTAGGCAGTATTACTTTTATGTACAATATAAGGTGAAATCTGTACTTTAAAGAGAAGTAAACCAAGGAATTAAAAATTATACACTAAAATGATAAAACTTCTGAAGAGACTAGAGATACAGGGTCATGTATTAATATAATAAAGACAATATAAAAGAAGCCCACAGCCAGCATCATGTTAAACAGAAGAAGACTCAGAGTGGTTCCACTAAAATCAGAAACAAGACAAGGATGCCCACACTCTCACTCTCGCTCCTCTGTTCAGCCTTTTACTTAAGTATCAGCTAGAGCAATCAGACAAATGAAGGGGATAAAGGAATACAAATAAAAAAGAATAAAGTCAATGTATTTGTAGATAATATGATTTTATAAATAAAAGACTCTAAACCCTTTACCAGGAAACTCATATAGATGAAAAGCACAATCAACAAAATTAACACAGAGAAATTGGTAGCCTTTCTATATACAAATGGCATACCAAGAAAAAAAATCGAGGAAACAATACCACTCACAATAGCTTCAAAAATACTTTGGAATACATCTAATAAGGAGGTGACAGAATTCTGCGATAAAAACTTTAAGACACTGAAAAGAAGAGTGTAAAGGATACCAAAAGATGGAAAGACCGTCAGTGCTCACAGATCAATAGAATTAATATTGTGAAAATGGTCATTATATTAAAAATAATCTATAGATTCAACATAATCCCCACCAAACTTTCAATATAATTATTTATAGAAGTTGAAAAAATACATTAAATTTCATATGGAAAGACAAGGACCCAGTATTGCTAAAACAATCCTGGACAACAACAATGGAAGTTCTAGTAGTATCACCATTCCCGATGTCAGGTTACACCAGAGAGCGATAGCAATAGAAACACCGTGGTAGTGGTGTAAAAACAGACTCATCAATCAATGGAATTCAGGACATACATATAAGCTTGCCATATTCCAGTTGTTATGCTTTTTTGCGGGTTCCCCAGCAGGCGGGGACAGTGGGTCCCAAAGCAGCCAGTAGGTTCCAAAACAGCCAGTCCCAGCCAGTCCCAGACAGAGCCGGAGCTTGAGACCACACTGGCATGTCTCCATGTGGCTGGTTCCCAGCCATGTGGCGGTGGGTGGGCAGGCTAAAGAGAGACGGATGCACCATGTAAAGTTGAACATTTACTAGGTGGATTATGGAGGGGGGGGGGAGAAGTGAGAGAGAGAAGAGAGAGAGAGAGAGAGAGAGAGAGAGAGAGAGAGAGAGAGAGAGAGAGAAGAGAGAAAAGGAAAAAGAGAGGGGAGAGGGGAGAGTCAGCTGCCTCTCCAAGAGGGGGCAGGAAGAGAATGAGAGTGTCTGAGGCTGCAGGCGGGAAGGGAGTGGGCGTGGCTTGTCTCTTAAAGAGACAGAAATCGTTACACCAGTCATCTGATTTTGACAAAGAGGCAAAAAATATACATTGGAGAAAAGACAGCACCATGAAAAAAAAGGTAATGATCTGATTTAATAGCTACATAGAATGAAAGTGGATCCTCATCTCTCACTCTGTATAAAACTCAACCCCAAATGGATCAAGAACCTTAACCTAAGACCCAATACCCTGAGTCTGCTGGAAGAGAAAGGTGCAAATAAACTTGACCTCACTGGCATAGGAAAGAACGTTCTGAACAGGACTCAATAGCACAAGCATTAAGACCGGTGATTAGAAACTCATGAAATGTAAAACCTTCTGTACAAAATAAAAAAAAGTGTTCTTCATTCTTAGAAATTAATGGAACAAATTGAAACAAACAAAAAAGACAAATACTGGCATGAATTTGGAGAAAGGGAAATACTCATCACTACTAGTAGGAGTGTGAACTGGTTCAATCTCTGTGGAAATCAACATGAAGCTTCTTCAAAAATCTAGAAATAGATCTACTTCATGATCCAGCTTTACTACTCTTGGACATATGCCCCAAGGCATATCCTAGTATAGAGATACCTACTCATTCATGTTCATTGACACTCTATTCACAGTAACCAGGGAATGAAAAACATCTCGCTATCTACCAATTGATGAATTTATAATGAACATGTGATACATTTACACAATTGAATATTATTTATCTATTAAGAAAAATTAAATTGACAGGATAGTGCTAGAAACAGTCAACCTAAGTGAGGTAACCCAGACCCAGGAAAACAAGCATTGCATGTTTTATTCTCATTTGTAGATATTAGCTTTGAATCCTCAGATATGTGTGTTTTATCTGGAACACCCATAGAAATCAGGAAATTACAAGAGAGTCTTGGGATGGACTATCAAGAGAATAGAGACAGAATTCAATGGTATAAAGGATTAAAAAAGAGGTAAGGTCAGAGTGGAGAAAATAGAGAGGGATAAATAACATTAAAGACCTTTCAAAAATCATATGGAAACCTACTACTGTAGAAACATCCTGATATATATATATATATATATGTAGAGAGAGAGAGAGAGAGAGAGAGAGATTTACTTGTGTATATGCATACACTGTATATGTGTGTTACATTTAGATATACATATGTGTATGTATTAATGTACACATTTATGTGTATTCCCCTACATTGTGACAATAATATTCCTACTAGACACCAAAGACTAAAAGCCCGGTGCCAAGAATGGGATACTTCATTGGAATTGTTGACAGCTGAGGTCCCATAGACTCCCCAAACATTACAAGATATTGCCAAATTCTTTGGTTTCCCTCCATAAACACAATAGTAAGATATTATTGCTAAAGATACCATGTACTTTACTCAAAGAATATGGAGACACCAAGCTAGTATTGACATGGAAGCTTTATCCCTCCTTGCTAGTTTCCATAGTGCTGTAAGATGCTATTCACACCACCAGAGGAGAAATTCAATCAACAGTCTTACCCAGCTGTGAACTCTGAGAGTAACAATCACTGGCCTGGCAACATATCACCACTTGTGCAATAGTGGCATGAACATCATAGTAGCAACCAACCATATTCTGATCAAATTTAAATACCATTCTGTAAGATGAAACTCATTCCTAACACCATTATCATGCCAATAACCTATGGCTAGACAAGTCACAGGCCCTAGGATAGACCTTAATTGAAATCATTCAGCCAGTCAGGGGCCTGCAGTATTTTGAATAGGTAAGGTAGTGAGTGGAATGGTTGTATTCAGAAAGTATGGAAAGGCAAGGCTGGATAGATCTTGGAAAATGTCTTTGCATAGTGCATTTGTCATTTTTCTGTGAGGATTTGTTAACATGTTGACTCTATCACTGAGTGGTTCATCTGGAACTCTGGATGAAAGGGACTTGTGATGTCCCTGGCTTTCAGCCTACCCTGCAGCCATGCCTGCTACTGTTTTCTAACATTGTTGCTTTTGGCAGATACAGTAAAATTTAAGTACGGATAGATAGACACTCGAATTCTACCTGTGTCACCACATATCTTAGAGACCTCAGAAAACATGCCTTCCTCTCCAAGCCCCCATCCTCATCAGTAAAACAGAGACAAACAAACAAACAAATAAAAACCTGGCTTTGAATTGTGTGGCTATTCCGCTAAGGGGTTAAGATTTATTTAATGTTTTACTTAATATTATTCTTCACTTTCCTTATAATTGCTTGTGTTTGGTATTTATCAATCTGCTAAATAAATGCTTCTTGAGGGCAAAAGTGCTTGTTAATAGGCTTTTTTACAATATTCTAAACACATGAAATTAAATAAAAATTAAAATCAATCTATAATCTGTAACTTTATAAAAACACAAAAGCTCTGACTATAGTTAGAGAACATGTTTGCTTTGGCTGTGTTAGCTGTCTGTTGTCTTTCCTGGCTCACTTTTTTTTTAATCAAAATTCTTCTTTTAAAAAACAAAAAAAATAAAATAATATATACAACATTGTTTTTAATCAGCCATCAACTCAGGATCAAAAGTAACTTTATAAGATTTTTATTGAACATATCTTCCAGTGCCTACAATTATAAATGTTCTGCATTGCATAAACGCATATTTTATTTCACATTACACATATAAAGTACCACAGAGTCTAGTCTGCAGTAAAAGTTTAGTCAGTGTTAACTATTTTTGTAGCTAAATGGTTTATGAATATTTGTTTGGTTGCTTCAGCCAGAACTTTGGTTGTAAGAAGCAGAAATGCTTTGGCAAGAAAACTGGATACCTTGGAATGGCTACTTGAAGTTATAGAATTAGAGGAAGAACACAAACCTCAGAGTTGAAATCTAGGAAACTGAAAGCATTGGATTACCAGCTGCAGCTGTTCTCCAAGAACAACTATCTTTCTTCCACTATCTAAAATTAGTTGAAATAACCATGCGTGAGCCTCTGCATGTGTGTCTTTGTGTGTTGCCTCTCTGTATATGTCTTGGTGTGTATTTGCATTTCTCTCTCTCTCTCTCTCTCTCTCTCTCTCTCTCTCTCTCTCTCTCTCTGTGTGTGTGTGTGTGTGTGTGTGTGTGTGTGTGTGTGTGCGTGTGCCCGTGCACGCGTGCCTTCTGTGGGTGATGTTAAAAGTACATGACTAGAGCAACAACCCTGGCTAGCCCTGGAATAGCTGGCCTCAATGATCCCTGCACAAGAAAGCTGGCCCCACCCCTCATAGAAGAACTTCTGCCCCCCACACACCCTCTATAAACTCCCTCACTTGAGAAAGCTGCCCCAGCCCTCACCACGAGCATGGGAGAGCGACCAGCTCAAGGGAGATAATGCCAGGGACCTGGAGGGATCAGCTCAACTACCACCCACACATACAACATGAACTTGGAGCTGGCACACCCCAACTTCCACCCCACCTATGACCTGCTGGAGCACATGAAGGGACTGGTTCTGTGGAACTACAGCCACTGGATCTCCATGACTCAGAGCAGTGAGAGGGTCTTTCTTGTGCCCACCAGGGAAGCAGAGGCTTGTGATGGAGAGCTCCTTCTGAGCCAAATACCAAGAAAGGAGGAGACAGACAAAAGGAATGCAGGCGCCCGTGAGATCTCGACAGGAGCTAACTCAAGATGATATGATGTTCTGTTCCGTGTTTGTGGGTCTTTCTGGACACCAGCTGTGCTTTGTAATTACCAACTCCCAATTTATGATGTCAAAAAAAGCTGTAAGCTGCCATCAACTGCAGCACGGTTTTCTGACTCATCAACAATTCCATCCAATCCACCTGAACCTGAGCAGGGACCCGAAATCACAAAGCCATCCCACACAGGTGATTAAACAGAAATGCTCATGAGAATTAGCCCTATAAATATATTATCGCTTTCCTTTGCATGTTACAGGTAAGATTTTTATTGGTTGTATGTTGCACAAACTGTGTGGAGCAGAATCTTCATTCGGTAAGTCATTCAATAAGTGCTGACTAAATTCTCTGAGCTGTTGCTAGGGGAGATAAAGGTGAATAGAGGTGATCGGCCAACAATGAAGAAAATGTACTGATAATTGCACAAGTAGGTATAAAGCCACTAACAAGAATCGATTCTATAAGTGAATAGAACAGTTCCAATAACAAATACAAGCGCATACATTGTATACTCAAAGACGGCTTCTCTGAATAAACGAGAGATGGTGATAGCAATGGTAACACTGGAAATAAGCACTTATAATGTTGTTAAAAGAGAAACTCTATAGAACGTCATACAACTTGATTAAGATGGTGTGACTCGTAGGCTTCTGACATGAGAAATGGCTGTGCCATTAAACTGAGATGTGGTCACTACAGTAGCTATAAATTCAGAAGGAGTAGAGAAGTGCTGAAGTTGTTAACTTTGAGAGGCTGTCTGATACTCAAGACAGGCAAGCAATGAGATATACGAGTGTGCGTATGAAAGGATCTGGGATGAAGATATAAATCTGAATGTCATTGCTATACACACTCTCTGAAGTGATAGGCAAGGGTGAGCTTTCTACAGAATAATCATAGAGCGAGGTGAGGCGGGGGGGGGCAAGCCCTGGAGAAGGAGAACCATGGAGAAGAGATAAAAGCAATGTCCAATGGCATGTGAGGGAAGGAGAGTGAGACATAAAGAAAATGAAAAACACCATAAAGCACGCATGCAGAGTGAAACAGGAATTGAGATACAAGTCCCATACATCTTGGAACTAGCTTCTAAGAATTAATTGTCTTAAAATGCAATTATTCTCCCTAGCCCTTCCTGCATAGGAAGCCACTTAACTAAAATATAAATTGTGATAACTTGATTTCCTAGGAAATAATGGTGACATTGTTTCTCTTAGAAGCACAGAACATAAGATAGTGCTTTTGGATGACAATGGATCAGAAACCTTTAATTCACTTAAAAGCACAATTTGAGATTCCCATTCATTCTAGAGGATAACTGAGTAGGTTATAGCATCCTTCTGAAAACATGTGTTATTGTGAGGCTGGGACCCAGTTCTCTCTTCTCTCTCTGGTAATAATAGCACAATATATCATCATGTTATCTAAAAATTCAGGCTTTAAAAGACTGCAAAACACAGGGATAAAAAGATGATTCAGCCGTTATGAACTCAAATACTGCTCTTCCAGAGAATCGGAGTTCAGTTCCCAGCACCCATGCCAGGCAGCTCAAACTGTGTGAAACGCCAGCTCCAGGGCATCTGATACCCTATTCTGGTCTCAGAAGGAACTGGATTGATGTGCACACACATAAGCACATACAGAGGGAGAGGGAGAGTGAGGGAGAGGGAGACATAAAAAGAGAGAGACAATTTAAAGATAAAAGGAGACTACAATTTAATGAAAAGAGAAGATAGTCCTTATAATAGATGAAACAGATGGTAGAGAACATGGGATATGATTTGAAATTGAACCATGAGGAGGCCAGGATCTGAAGATATGGACACGAAAGGCAAATAATCATAGACATCATATGCAAACATATGCAAGTGGGAGGCAGATGGCCACAGAAGTCTGTTGCTTGAATTGTAATTGATCTTAATAATAAAAACCCAGAGGCAGATATTAGGAGGTGAAAGCTGAAAGATCAGAGAAGTACAGCAGCCAGTCACTAATTCTAACCTCTTTGAAATCCTCAGATCAAATGGGGTACCCGGTCTCTACAAGTCCTCAGACTGAACGCCATCTTTATGAAGCCTCAGACTAAATCCTGAGCTCCTGTCTCCTCCTGCCTTATACTCCTCTCTCTGCCCAGCCATATCACTTCCTGTCTCCATGTTCCTAATACCGGGATTAAAGGTGTGAGCCACCACCGCTTGACTCTGTTTCTCTTTTAGACTGATTTAATCTCAGGTAGCGCAGGGTGGCCTTGAACTCACAGAGATTCCCCCTCTGCCTTCTTCTCCCAAGTGTTGGGATTAAAGGTGTGTGCCTCCACTGCCTGGTCTCTATGGCTAACTAGTGTGGCTAGCTCCACACTCTGATCTTCAGGCAATCTTTATTTGCTAAAGCACAAACAAAATATCACCACAGAAGACAGTGAGATGGGACCACGGGTGACTTGAGTGATAGCACAGACAAGGGCGCCGCAAACATTGAACAGGGTCTGGCTATGGTCAAAATAAAATGCCAAGATGGGGATGTTGTCTTGGCAAGAAGAAAGGGGGACAAAACAGTGCAGATGGGAGATTCAGAAGGGGATGTGACAGTCTGGATGGCAGGTGAAAATGGGTCTGTATTTTGCTCATTTGTTGATGTTGTTACTTCTTGATATGGTGAAAGAAAACAATATCCAGGCAAAGTAATGTCTGGCAAAGAGACTCCCCACTCAAGAAAGAAAACCAGAGCCTGTGACAGAACAGAGGAAAGCACCCCAGCAAAGCGACAAAGAGCTGGTGGCAGCAGGGGACAGCATGCACCTCTTCCCCGGTTTCCAAGCCAATGACTACAGGTCAGAGTCACTTCCTATGTTGACCATTAGATTCCTGTGACTCGAGACCCAGAAGAGGAAGTGTGCCTGTCCTTTCACTGGCCATACTTACTTCTGCTTGGCTCTTTAGGGATGCCATCTGCCAATCTCCACCTGTCCCTTCTCCCAAGTCCTTGGGGAAAATTTTTGAGGAAGAAGATATGATGAGCAAGCTGTGTTGGAGAAAGATAACCACGTGGTCCCTGTCTTCCATGATGAGACCTTCAGTGTGTCAGAAAGCACAAATAAGGACAACCCTTATATAACCTGTCTTTTTCTATCTCTACATATGCTAAAGATCACCTTATAGATTAGGCAAAGTAAGAAATTATCAATAATAATCATTAATAAAAGCTCTATCTAGCCTGCCGGGGGGGGCAGGAAGTACATAAAGTAAGTAAATCTGTGGCCACACTGCACAGATTTACACAACCAGCAGGATAATGTGAGGTTTTTATCACACCCCTAAGAATAACAATTTAAAACTTACAATTGTTTATTTCCAGAATTTTCTAGTTGATATCTTTGGATCACAGTTGACCATGGGTAGCTGAAACCACAAAACTAAAACTATGCATATGGGACATACACTTGAGTGATTCGGGATGACATGGAATAAAAGTGGCTGGGGTGGTGAGACCAGTTAGATCCTTACAAGAGACATGGGGAGAACCAACAGGCTTAAACAAAGGAGGTTGAGAATCGTGATGGAACTGGACTTTTTCTTTTAAGTAGTGGAGTCCATACAAGTACAAGAAAGAATGGTGAGTTTGGTCACCAGATGACACAATATGCCAAGATTTAGACTCATAGTCCCACTCCTGGGGCACTTTTCTATCAGACAAACCAGGACAATATGATATGGAAAGCTATTTCTGACTAAGTTGTAGAGTGACTTTTCTTTCTGACAAGGCAAGAATGTACAAGACAAGGAAGATGGGGTAGAGGAGGGGACGCAAAGGCAGGGCTAAGAGTGTGTTGATTTTGAGGTCCCTGCATAGTAGTTGGTCATGGGTTCTAAGCTCACCATGAACCATGTCAGTCAGAGCAACCAGCAGACAATGAGCCATCTGGAGGGAACCTGAAGATCACATCATAGTGAAGTAGGTCAGGAGTTTTGGGGGTGGGGTTGAAAACAACAGCAATAAGTGAGATGCCCGGTCATCAGTAGATTCCAACTGGGGAATGATGGAAAGAAGAGGAACTGGAGAGAAAGGCTAAGAAGGAGAGGAATATGGGGTAGAATCTGAGGCAGAAGGAAAAGGGAAATACAAAAGGGCATTCCAAGCTAAAGAATAAGGATTGAAAAAAAAATCACTAAGGAAAGGTCTTGGATTTAGAGTCTAAGATGTTAGAGATGAATTTTAGTGGTAGCAAGGGTTTAGGTTAAACATGAAGAGACCATGGGAGATGAGCAGAGACAGAATTTCAAGACTGTTCTTAAAGAAACAGAGGATGAACTTATGAGATGCTGTTCAACATGGCATTAACTGTCGGGGTACTATGGATATCATACTTGTAAGCATCTTTGTGAAGAAAGCTATAACACAGCATTACAACATAGCACCAGGGAGCAAGTACAGGATGCAATGAGGCATTAGTCCATCCCCAGCCCATTGGCATGTGGACCTGTGCACAGATAACTCATCTTTCAGGGTTTCTTCAGCTCCATTTGGGCCACTTTCCAGAATCCTTAGCTAAGACTTAACCATAGTGTGATGTAAAATTATGGTTCGGTAACTCTAGGTAGTTTGACACAATTGTCAAAAGTCATGTTACATGGACATTACCCAGGAGCATTTACAGTGATGGGAACATCTGGTATCTGTGCTATTTGGTAGAGTAGCCACTGGACACAAGCCACTATTAAACATTTGATACGTGACTAGTGTGATGAATGAACTGGATTTTTAATTTTATCTCATTGTGGCTTTTTTCAGCCACAAATGACTAGAAGCTACCATGCTTGGGAACATAGCTCTAAAGGATTATCATGAAATCCTCAAGAAGTTTCAAACCCAGATTGATTTGGGACGACCATATGCCATATGTGTATTTGGCTGAGAGTAGAACTATGAAACAAACAAACTCTTGAGTACATCAGCTGCCAAAATGCTTCACCAAATGAATCCAAGCTGTACTGGCTGATACTATGACAACTGTCTTGGCAAAGAGTCAGTTCTGCCACCCTGCCACCAAATACATTTGCTTTTCAAAAGGTTAGTTTTATTTCCTACAACCGTGAGGAGCAGTTCCTCGTGGGATAGAAGAGCAGAAATAGATCACTACAGCTAGTGTGTGTCTGCACTGGTCCTAAATGCTTAGCTTCACCAAACTGACCAAAATGAAGAGAAAAACGACCAAAGATTGGACAAAAAAAAGGATATTTTCAGGAAAACAAGACTTAAAAATGAAAAGTTGCCCTGCCACAAGCCTCTCCTCTGATCATCTCTGTTGACTCTAAATATTCATGAAAGCTACCAGATTCCACAATTCAATGTCACCGAGTCCTTTTAGTAAACCAGGTTATTCACTAAGTAAGTTTGGTGTAGTTTTCGTGTGTGCAAAGATCCCCTCGTGCTCCTACTGCAGATAAATGCATGAAAGCAAGTTAGGAGCTTAGTGAGATGGCAGAAGAGATCATCACCACCACTGATTTCCACCTACAGATACCAGGTTCATATGTTCAAATGCTTGGTCCTCAGTCAGTGGAACTGTTTAGGAAGAGGCAGGAGGTGTGGCCTTGTTGGAGTACGTGTGACCTACTATTACTATATTGGAGGAAGTATGTCACTGGGGATGGACTTTGAGATTTCAAAAGCACATGCTGGGCCCAGTGTCTGTCTGTCTGTCTGTCTGCTCTCTCTTACTATTACCCGTGGATCAGGATGTAAAACTCTCGACTCAGCACCATGCCTGCTAGCCTGCCACTATATTTCCCCACATGATGATTATGGACTAACCTTCTGAAACTATAAGCAAGCCCCCAACTATATGTTTTCTTTTATAAGAGTTGTCTTGGTCATAGTGTCTCTGTACACTCACAGAAAATTAACGAAGAACCTGATCAACATTTACAGGAGAGAAGCAACCACCAACTATAGTTTGTCCTACAACGATCATGGGCCAAAAGCTGCTGCCTAGTGTGGCAGTGGTGAGGTGGAAGAATGTGGTAGTGAAAGATGATGAAATCATGTATGTAGTAACCGATCTTACATGGCTGGGTGCCTCTCAGGCGTGCCTGAGTTCTCTTTGAGCTGGTTGTTATAAAGCAAGGTTGCCTCGTGTGTTTGCTCTTGTCTCACATGGGTGTTTCTCTTTCTGCTTCTCTACCATATGAGATGGATTCAAAGGAGCCCTCACCAGGATCCTGGTACCATGCTGCTCAGACCTTCTGTCTTGGTTAGTTTTATGACAACTTGACACAAGCTAGAGTCATTTGGGAAGAGAGACTCAGTTGAGTAACACCTTTATAAGATTTGTCTGTAGACAAGTCAATGGGGGTATTTTCTTGATTAACAGTTGACATGGGTGGGGACAGAGCACTGCAGGCAGTGCCACTTTCGGAAAGGTGGCCCTGGTGGTATAATGAGGCAGGCTCAGTAAGCCATGAGGAGCAAGTCATCAGAGAGTTTTTCTCAACGCCTCTGTTTCAGGTCCTGCCTCCAGGTCCTTTCCTTGAGTTCCTTGTCCCAGCTTCTCTCAATTGACCATGACCTGAGAGTTGCAAAATAAACCCTTTCTTCCTCAAGTTGATTTTGGTCATGGTGTTTATTACAGCAGTAGAAACCCTAACTAAGATAACTTCCATCAACCAGAATCATGCATCACATAAACCTCTTTGAAAGTACCCAACCTTGGGCATTTTGCTATAATGGCATTTCAAAAGACTAATTCGATGAGTAATATTATTGTTGGTTGCTTACAAGGTTGGAGAAAATTCTTGACTACTAGGTAAATTTCTAGTAACCTCAATACCACAGGGATTGGCGCGTGCTGGAGCAGCCTGCTACAAAGGGTGCTGGACCTAGGCTTAGGTTCCAATCCTGCTGTAGCATTCACCATGAAAAGTAATACCATCAGCATATCCTTGAGGGAGCCCTAAACCTTCCTCACTGATCTGAAGGATCTCTGGAAAGTGAGTCAGCATTTTTCTAAACAACAGAATGTATACAGTTTTAAGTCTCTGTTTAAACTCAGAGATGTATTTCCTAATCTGTCCTTACGTCTTCTGGTTTCATAGTCCTCTAAACCAAGGTTTCTTAAAATCCTCCATTCATGACCTCTTTTTTCTCAAGAAATGTTTATGTTGCCTCAAGGTACACAAATACTCAAAAATAAATTTCTGAACCGAAGGTTTACAATTAATAAATCAAAAAGGTGATTTTGAAACAACTTTCTCCTATGGTTACAGTTTTACTATTAAGTAAATGAATATGCTCAAAAAGATCAGAAGCAGGTGAGAATATGCCATGAAGTCCTCTTAAATGGCCCCTCGGGACGATTCTCATCTGGGAGCCCAGTGCTGACACAGAAGGTGCTGATGCGCACTGACATGAACGAGGGTGCTTTAGCCGGAAATTCCCCCTTTTTGAAAACCATTATCACGTATCCATTTGCAGAAAAACGAAACAACACCAAAAGCCAGCATTGGTGAAAACCTCAGGCTGGCCTACAGATTTGACCCATAATTTGGAAGATCATTTATGCCCAAATCTATAAATATAAATGTGTAGACAATGCCATATGTACTACATACGTGTATACTATTATGTACATGATATTTGATATGTTATATGTATATAGACATTGGCATTCCACATATAACACACACTCTAATCACATAAAAAATACCACATAACTATTTTCTTGCCAGATGTGGTGGCTCATGCCTATAATCCAGCAGTTGGGAAGCTGAGGCAGAAGTCTAGTTCAAGGCCAGATTGAGCTACCTAGTGAGATCCTGTCCATCTAGTTATTTTTTAAATCTACTTAGTAATACAGGGACCATGATCTGAAGCAGCAAGATACAAAGAAACGAGATGACTAAACTAGCAAATTTGGCACAGGGATTATACTCAGAAACTTATTCTGCTGGTTAAAAAAATTACACAGTCCCTGTCTTACTACATTTTTTTCAATTTTGTAAATTTTGATTTTTTTTAAAATTTATTTTATTCTGAAAGTAAAAATATATTTTTCTTGTTGTTGCTGTTACTGATAGCATGGCTTAGGCTGAGTCCTTTGTAAATGTCATTTAGGTCTCAGTCTATTTAATGATTATCTAGGGTTTGTGTTTCATACTTAACTCATAACAGATGATGATCTGTGGGGTCATTTTCCCTTGGGTGGTATCAAAGCACATACCCAGTGTTCACGAGCCAGTGTCACTGTCATCTGCTAAGCCATCGATGAGGCAGGGGAAGGCTTTCCTCACAACACACCCAGGCCCCACACCTTCTTTTCCATTTCTCTCTCTTTTCTAAAAAAGAGAGGAATAGAAAAAAAGCCCCTTTCCCAATCAGCAGTAATCTCTCCAAAGGTCTTTTAATTTCAAAAGTCATAAGTGTTAATTAGCTATTATTAAGTGCCCTCTGTATAAATTAACATGATTGATGAAAAAATTAAGGCTAATGAAAAGTGTGGCAATGCATGTATTTTTAAGTGACTATATTAAAAGATGGCGGTCCCTCTGGACAGACACGAAGGCCCTCTGTTCTGTTTCCTGACTTTATTATTATCTCCTGCTATCTTTTCCCCAACTACTTTTTTTTTTCTGTAGCTACTAGGAAAAAGATTCTTGAATCTTTGACATCGACTTTAATTCAGTAGGTTTACAGGGGTTTTTTTTTTTTGAGACACTAAATTTCATACTTTTATTTAATAATCTCTTGTGGGATAAGAGAAAGTCCCTAATTTTCAGCATTTCAAGTGGAAGCGAAAGGTCTTCTCGATTTAAAAGAGAGCAAACACTACTCTCTAGAGTGGAGAGTAGAAGTGGGAAGGAGGCACAGCCTTGGCTGGGCACCTGCTGAGGAGCGGGACCCCGAGGCAGAGAAGTGGCTGTCTTCCCCCCTGCCACTCTCTTACCTCACTCTGGTGAGCATTTGGGACATAGTTCAAAATTAACAAAAGTTTTCCACAAAAATTAAGACAGAACTTATAAACCCATAACTCCCATTTCACAGTTAAACACTGTCAATCCTGAGCTGACGAGTACTAGAGGGCTGAGGTTTGGTTGTCTTTTATTAATAAATGTAAGATGTTCGCAATTATTCAAATTCAAGAATTTTAGTTCAGTGGCATATAAAGGCATTATATGATTACATATCAAGTACTATCGATGAGACTTTTCAAGATTGAAAGGCGTTTGAGAGTCATGGAATAAAACCAGCAAAATATATAGAGGACTTAAAAATCATCATGTCAAACTAAGGATAGAGATATTTTAATATAAAATGTGAAACAAATTTTCAACTTCTACAAATATTTGAAAAGAAAGAGATAGTGTATAGTCATGGCTTTTTTTAAGAAAATAAATATTTATCACATTTTGTGCAATATCAAATCTTACTTAGAGAAGTTTTTTTTTTTTTAATTGAAAGAAAGTAGATACCAATGTGGTGGTACAAGCCTCTGACCTCAGCACTTGGGAGGCTGAGCAGTTGAAGGAAGAGCATCAAGTGTTCAAGATTAGCCTGGCCTACAGAATGAGGTCCGATCAGAAAAGAGGAAAGGAAGAGAGGGAGGTAATTAGGGAGAGAGAGAACTATTTTATGGTTTTTTTTTTTTAACATAAGGATTATAGAATCCACCAAGCTCACAAACCTTTGTTAAGGCATGAAATTAGACCTCCAAATTTCCTAGCATGTTTCTAGATGTCCTAAATATTTTCAGAATGTCCAAACGTGTAGATTATTCTACATAGGCTGTAAGAGTTTAGCTTGACTGTGTACTTCCATTAATGGCTGAGCCAGCCATTTTCATCTCCATCACTTTCCCTCCCTGCCTCCACTATCAGTCTTGATCTTCATGACTGCTCCAGGGCCCATGCCATCCATGCCTGCCCTTCTGTCTCCTGTTTGGATGGATGTTTACCTTGACCAAGCTTTAGATCAACAGCTGTGGCTTGCTTCTATTTATTCTGTCCCTTGCATTTTCATGCTTCCGTGGGATTCTACTTTCTAGACATCTTCACTCCTGGTTAGGGTGTGTCCTAGCATGCATCCAGGGATGACTGCTGCCGATGCTGTGGAGGTGGCTGTGTTAATTAGCTCCCTGCCTCTTCAGTGAGAGGATGTGCTGCTGCTGAGAGCAGCTCTTCCAAGCTGAGCTGCATTAGCAGAGCGCTATCTCCCAGGAACAAAGGTGGAGAGGAAGCAAGTGGTAGAAGACAAAATGGGAACCGGATCACATTCTCAGTTGTCCTCTTGCCCATGATATTTAAAGCAGCCAAGGCATTTAGTGGTAGGAGGGTTTGATGGTGTGTAGCACCTCTTCTAACTACATGAGGGTGAGAAGCCCCCATTTAAATCAGGAAACTTTTTTAAAAAGTTAAATTTAATAATGAGGCTTGGGAAACAAAGAAATTTAGTGCTACTTCTGCTTTTGCCTGATTCACTAAGTCCATAGACCTGCAATTGTGGATGATTTGGAAAACAATAGAGCTAAGTGGATTCTGAAAGGTCTCACCTGCATAGAAAGACAGAGTGAAGGACATAATTCTATTCTTAAAGAGATAGATCTCCAACACTGTGGCTCTGCATCTCAATTTAAAGACATCTTTTCTGTCTTCCAGTCATTTTTCTGGACTGTTTCCCCACAGGGAGTCATAATTAAGTCATCAGTGACAGCATCACTCCTTTGTTATTGGAGAGGTGGGAGAAGGCTTCCAGAGCAGGATGATGTGTTTTTGCAAAGTTTCTAATCAGTAGAGTTTAAAACAGAACCTAGAAGCCAGGTGATGCTGGCACGCCTTTAATCCCAGCACTCGGGAGGCAGAGACAGGCAGATCTCTGTGAGTTTGAGGCCAGTCCGACTACAAAGAGAGTTCTATTCAGAGCTATTAAACAGAGAAACCTTGTCTTGAAAGCAAAACAAAACAAAACACAAAATCTAGAAAAAGCTCTTATGTTTTATTTTTTAGATCCAGTAAATGAAAGAATATGTCACTGAGATGTCAACTAAGCAAAGAAAGCGTCATAGCTGAGTAGGGCCTGGATGCAAAGGAGTGACATTGGCTAGTTCAGTTGCACTGCACTTACCTTGCAGCTGGGACCATTCTTGCTCCCTATCTATGGATTGCACATCCATGGATCTAACCAACCCAAAATCACAAATACTCATGAAGAGAGGTCACAGTTGTCCAAAACATGTTCAGACACACAACATGACAGCTCATACATGACACAGAACTCATGCGGTAAGAGATAAGTCACAGAAAACTGATTTACGCTATTGTTGCAGGGAGATGGGCCCGCTTATTTGTCCCGGCCGCCCAGCTAGCTTAGCCTAGAAATAACCACACAGAAACTGTGTTCATTAAATCACTGCTTGGCCCACTAGCTCTAACATCTTATTGGCTAACTCTTACATCTTGATTTAGCCCATTTCTATTAATCTTTGTATTGCCACATGGCAGTGGCTTACCAGGAAAGATTCAGCATGTCTGAATCTTGTAGCTCCATGGTGTCTCTCCCTGTCTCAGCCTTTCTTCCTCCCAGCATTCAGTTCTGTCTTTCCCGCCTACCTAAGTTCTGCCCTATCAACTAGGCCAAGGCAGTTTGTGCAAATAAATACTGTACTATTTTACAGGCAAGGCTTGTTTAGGCTTGGAATTAGGTATCTGCAGGAGTCTTGGGATAGTGTCCCATAAAATACTTCAGGAAACCTATTTAGACCAAGCACTGTGCACAGAGCTGTAAAGGGAGGAGCACTTAGGAAAATTACACTTACTGTTACATTTCTGCCGGAAGCAAAGACCAGTATTTTGAGATCTGTATTTTGCTTGCAGCCATCTTAAGTTCACAAGTAAGATAATCACCTTTGCAGGGCAAGTTCCAGACCTAGGACATTAGCCTAGAGAGACCTGCAGGCACCAGGCTTTTAGAAACAATTAGCATTTCCTTTGTTAGTCAACAATCACAGACCCTCAGTATTTACTTATCAGCTAGGCATGTCTCCAGGCCTGAATTCCAACAGACCTGACACATCTCCCCTCCCTCTTGCCCGTTTGCTATATAACAGCTTCTGAGAAATAATAAATGACGGTTTGATAAGAAATACTGCTTTGCCATCGTTTCTCGTGTCTCTTGTGCTTCCATTCCTCTCCCCTAGGTTTATCAGGGACCACCGCATGTATCCCGCAGGCCGGGATACATTTCCTCGTACACCAACACTTTCTCTGATCCACCTAAAGTCTCCCTACTGAAGGTAGCCTGACAGTTGGGCATGTGTAGGAATGCCATGGAATGTCCTGCCCCTGTGATCCTCCAGAAGCCTTGCCATCACCAGATATTGTCCAAGCTGGGAGTAGCTGGGTCGGCATCCAGCACACTTAGTCAGAAGCCCTGAGAGTGAAGCCTGCCTGGTGCTCTGAGCTAATGAGCCCTTCTCTTGAACATGCTGTGACTTTGAATCACTACAGAGATGAGAGGAGACAGAGTTCCACTGCTGCCTTCATACACATAGTTAATTGGGGCAGGGTGTGCGAGAAAGACTGGCACATTGAGAAATAAGTATTTTCTCGATCTTTCTAGCTCTTGAGTTACATGAAGACTCACCAAGAAAATAAATTGCGAGTGCTTTTATTCAGGAAAACAGGAGAAAATCCACCCATAAAGATGGTGGAAAAGAAAACCTGATAGAAAGAAAAATAGGAAGAAGACCTCACATCCCTGTATCACACCATCTTTCTACAGAAGGTCAAAGGCCAAGGGTCAAATGACCTTGCTTTCCTAGGGCATTCTTTCCAAATGTATGAAGGTTGGAACAGGAGGAACAAGGACAGAGAGATTGGTTTGAATTTCCGAGATACTCTGATTTCCAAATGTTGTTAATGCTGAATTAAGAGTCCAAGCACCTTCCAGGGGGTCTTTGTGACAGAGACAAGGATAATGCCAATGGTGAAAGTGCAGGATGGCTGGTGTGTTACCCTGCATCCACTTGAAGAGATCATAAGGTGATGTGGGAGAATTGTCTGTATTCTGTCAATCATGTTTTAAATAAATGCTGATTGGCCAGACAGGGAGTATAGGCGGGAAAACCAGACAGGAAGTAGAGGGGAGAACAGGAGAATTCCGGGAAGCAGGAAGCTTTCCTGGCATTCCTGTTTATACCACCAACGAAGCAAGATGTAAGCTGCCCTGCCGAGAAAAGGTACCAGCCATGTGGCTGACAAGATAAAAACAATGGGTTAATATAAGTTACAAGAGCTAGTAAGAAGACTGAGATACTGGGCCAATCAGTTTATAAACTTATGGAGACCTCTGTGTGATTTTTTGGGGGGCTTGCTGGCTGCAGGGTACCGGGCAGAACAGTAACCCCAACAAGCCAACCCTCATGTTACAGTAAGGTGGGCTGAGACCTGACAAGAGGCACACGGCCTTCAATGACAGCTTTTAGCACAGCGTGTCACAAAAGCCTAGAGAGACAGCACTTCTTAAATAAAGAATGAAACCTAAATATTAAGTAGTCAGAATATAAACACATAAAACCACTGTTTAAAAATGCAATGTATAACCAAAAATGTATGACTGCACATGAAATATGGGAATAGAAACCTGGAGTATGAGACTCTACCTAATTCTTTCAATGGCACATATCTAGGATCAAAATGGGTCAGTGTCCATGTGGGCATCTGTCTTGTGGGCCCAGGGCTCATGGCCAGCACAGTGTTAGTTCTGGAAGGGATGGCATAGCTTGAGTGCTGTGTCGGAGGACTCCAAACACGATGCCCGCTTCCCTGCTCTTCCATGATGGATGAGCATGCTGATGTTAGAGATGGGCACATCACAGCAAGAGAAGGGGCTGCCCCTGGTGCATAAAGCCCTTCCCTTCAGCAAGAAGACAGTACAACTGTCCTACATGGGCCGAGGGGCTTATTATTCTCAACAGATTTGCATGTTGATTGGGTGGTGGGAGCTCAGCTGTGTCATAGCAATGATAGTCCTCACAACAACCAGAATTCCATGCATCAGTCTCTGCAGAGGACCCAGTAGGAAGGAGAATTTCGTAGAAACACGTGTTCATCTTGATCTTACAACCACAATGTTAAGTAAAGTAATACATGACAGGAAAAAAAGAGTGACTTGTGTTCCTACAAAAAAAAAAAAAAAAAAAATGAAACTCATCTGTAAGCCCTAGTTTATGGCTTGAACTGGTTTTTGCTACATCTAAAACAAAAGTAAAACCTAATTAAATCTGCTTATATTATTTTTTAAGATTCTTTTTTATTTTAGGAAAATACTTAAATATGAAGAAACTATACATGATATGTGCAAATCTATGACAACAAAATTAGGCAATGAGAAAACTGAACTAAGGGAATGGGAGTATTCACTTAATTGTGAAGATTCATACAAAATTAATCAACAGAAACCACAGAGACCTCTGAGCCTGGAGAGCAATAGACAGTGGTTTACACTTTTTAAAATATAATACCCAAGAATGGAACATTTAAAAAGAGAAACATTTAACACAACTGTAAGGAACAAAATGGTGATAACTATGAATAATGTGTCGAGTGATTAAACTGTGTTGTAATATTCTTAAATAATAGTTTTCATAATGCACACACTGAGAATATGAACATTGTAACATTTGGACATGTGTGGAAAGTGGGACTTTAAATTGTCTGTTGACAATTCCAATGACTACTTGATTCAGAAAGTAAGAATTGCCCAAATGAAGCAAAGGAGAAACACTCGAAAGCTGTAGAAATCCACAAGGGTTTTTGTCCTCGATCATACTTTGCACAGGACCAAGCATGAAGACCTGTGTTGTGGCAGCATGGTTTCATTCTATTGTAACAATATCAAGAAAACAAATTAATGAAATAACATGTAACTATTTGTTGAATTGTGAGTTAATTTTATTAGTCAGACAAACACCATCATCCTGTCTACAGAACACCCCCACACACGCAATTATAAATAAACTTGTCTTAGATATTTTGCAAACTTACAGACACTTCAAGCCATAACTATAAGCAAATTTTCAACTTTATAATTACTAAAGTACACTTGCCAAGGTTAAAAAAATAATTAAAAAAATTTGAAAATATGTTAGCTTAGCTCTAAGAGATTATAAAGGACACTGAGACCGAGAATTAAATCCTACAAAGAAAATTATTATAATGGTAGAATCAGACCAAGAGTGGCATTGACTGGTTCCAAATGTGTTTCTCACCAGCATCACCATTACTAAGTACCAATAAGGAAGATCATGTCAGTGACTGAGAAATAAAGGAGTTGAAATTCTTTGTACATCCACCTGGCAATGAGCAAATAAACCCTCCTAATTGTGTCAACAAACCCAGGTGGGAGGCGATGACAACCAGCAGTGGATATTACTATGCAGTCAAGTCCAGAGTGGCCAAAACGGAAAAGGCAGACACGCTGTCATCTGTCGTCTGTCGTCTGTCTTTAGACTCCATGGGAAAAATTCCCCGGGCCCAGCACTTTGGTTTTTGATCAGGCATCCATGCTGGCCTCATCTTGATGATCTTTAGAACTTGACAAAAGACCCCTGCACATTCCTCCATCTTTGTCCAGGGTCCCTGATCCCTGTATTCCAGCCACAAGGTAGCAAACTGTTAGCCAATAGCTAATGTCCCAGACTTTTGAACTGTGGTTTTGCTGACTACTACAGATATGTTTTCCTCTCTCAAATGACCTGTTGGACAGAGGGACCAACGACCTCCTAAATATTCTCAGTGTGTAAGCATACTCTCCTAAACTGCTATCCTGTACATGTGCAAGGTATGTGGGGAATTGTTAAGGGGAAGTAAATAAAATGAACACTGTGGAATTCTGGCATCTTAGTGCCTCATAGAACTATGTCCTCATCATGGACAGGATGGGAGCTTCAGCCTTTCACTGAGCACACTGGGAGAGGGAGATGGGTGGACACCTCTCTGAATCACGGCCACAGCACATAAGAGGCACCGTTAAGGTACTTACTTTTCAAAAATCCATACAACTAAGCAAATGCCTTTGCCGTACAATTGCAGGCGGATTGGCTCCTTCTGATGGCTCCGTGTACAATAAGCCAATGTGTTGACAGGTCTCGCTCTCATCTTTTCTTTCTTCCCTTCGAAGCCTGGAACTGTTTAGATATCTAGCTGGAGTAATAAACAAACAAACAACTAAAAGCAGTCGCCTTCATTTTCAGTACTAAAAATTTAAAGCCTGAACTTTAAACACAAAGAAATCAAAGTGAACGAAAACAGACCGTGTAGGCAGACTGATTAATAAACAGCTTAGTGCATAAGGAGGAAGGAAGCGCATGATTCAGATCCCCAATATAGTCCAGAGTGTATTATTTCCATTATGAAATGGGCCCTTAAAACAACAACATATGTGATCATTAAAACGGCTTATTATGAAAACAACATCCAAATGAGTTTCAGAATTCACTTTAAAAAATGCTTAAATCAACCGTAATGCTAAATGGTGGCATGGGACGAGCTTGTAACTTTGATGTAATAATAATGTTTATCTGGGCTTTTTTTCCCCAGATTTCTTTTAGAGAGAAGTATTTTTAAGAAAACATAACTATATTGGAGAACTAGGTTTGAGAAAGACTATTTGGAGGAACTCAGAAACTTGGAGATTATGTTGTACTAATGGTTCGTATTAAAATCCTAAAGTGCATCGAATTCTGAGAGAGATCCTAATTAAGACTCTTGCAAATTGCAGTTTCTCTGGAGGAGGCAAAGGGCAAGAGACAATTGATGTGATTTTTATAAACAGCTATTTTTTCAAAAAAAAAAAAAGCTTGGAGTAAATACAAAACAGGACCACATCTGGAAAGCGGAACAATGAGAGAAGAACCAGAATAGGAAAATGCTGTCCAGGAAGTCGACTGCAGCTTCAAGGAGATGCCAGCTGCGGGAAGAGGACTCATCCCGTAACCGAGAGGAGAAAAGCACAGATCAGTACACAGACTTCATGCTTATGCTCCTCTGAGCACCCTTCCCCCACCCCAAGTCTGGGACAAAACTCCTAACCCATCTGTGATGCTGTTAGGAGATGAATGTCTGTGGGATGCAAACAGATGACGAGTGGGTCAGTGCGTGCTTAAGAGAGAGTCCAGGGACACCCCTTGCCACTTCTCCCCAGTGAGGCTAGAGAAAGAAGATACCATCCCTGAGCCAGGTAGCAGGACCTCATGAGACAGGAAATACGCCAGCACCTGCAGTCTTGATTGACCAGGCTCAGGACTATGAGACATCAGTTTCTGTTGCTTATCAACCATTTCATCTATTTTGTTAGAGCTGTCAGAATGGACAGTTCATTAATGTTTAGGATAAAATGTATCACTCTATGGGTGGGTGCATTGGTGCACACCTGTTCATGTGTGGAGGCAATCATTCTCCAGCTTATTTCTTAAGACAAAATTTTTCACTGGAGTTCTGATTGGCTATACTGTCTGGATGGTGAGTCCCAGAGATCCATCTGTCTCTACCTTCCTAGGGCCAGGATTGCAGGCACACACTATCAAGCCTGCTTTTTACATTGATGCTGGGGACCCCAGCACAGGTCCTCATGCTGGCACAGTAGGCTTGTTATCGACTGGATTTTCTCCTTAGCTCCTGATAAAAGGTGCTTTATTGTAGAATTATTTTTTATTATTTTTAGTTCTAACAAATTTCCATTAGAATTTTGTTTTCTAAAAATTTGGGAACCCATGAAGTACTGTGTGAGTGCAGGGTAAATGATGCTTTATTAAGGAAGAGAAACTTCAGTAGCTGCCCCCAGTAAGAGTAACTAAAAGGGGGAAAGTTAAATGAACTATTACTGCTTCTCCTCGTGCATCTACTCATGACTTGGAACACGGAGTATGAACAGCATCCTGGCACCATCAACTCATGCTCATTTGGCTTAGACTCTGGCCTCTTCTACAGCCCCTAATAAGCACGGGTTCTTGTGGAGTAGTAGTAAGAACAGATATCACCTCCATGTTCAGATTTCTAGAATGTACAATTTTTTTTGCTAACACCAGTCTAATTGCTGTGTTCATAATTGTGTATCATCCACATCTCAGCTCCAGGTTTGGAATACACTAGCATTCCAAGGCTCCCAGAAGAGTTACAGCTTAGCTGTAATCCACCAGTCACACCTCATCAGGTCTTCTGCTAGAAGCAAGCTGTCAAGAGGAAGGAGATGATCTGCATCTGTGGGTAATGGCTGGCCATCAAAGAGGATGAGAAAGAGAACAAGGAATATAACCCGCCCAGAAGTGACAATGGGCACTTTCAGTTTTGCATAGAGCACAATAGAATTTCATGACACCCTAAATCTTGATCTTCAGTGGAACTAGGACAAGTTTTCTAAAGAAGAAAAAGAAAAAGCAAAGAAGAAGAAGGAGGAGGAGGAGGAGGAGGAGGAAGAAGAAGAAGAAGAAGAAGAAGAAGAAGAAGAAGAAGAAGAAGAAGAAGAAGAAGAAGAAGAAGAAGAAGAAAGTTCTCATGCTGTACTCTTGAGGATACCCAGACCCATGTCTGCCCTAAAACCATACAAGCTGATTACATGACTGCCCCATGGTACAGTTAGTTACAAGGGGGGGGGTTCTTATTTTTAGTTATGAGAGAGAGAGACTATCCAGAGGCTTCTGGAAGAGTCCAGAGCAGAGAGAAGAAACAGTAGACTGAACATGACCAGCTGACTGAACCTGGCCAGGAGAGAAGCAGAAGCAGAGCAGAGAGGGATAGGGGTAGGGGAACAAATATGAAGACAAAGAGAGGACAGACAAAGAAGCGGGAGGGACCATACAGAGAGCAAAGCTGAAATAGCAGGGTTATAATGAGAAGCTGCAGGGAGGGACACCCAGGAGCTTGAAATGTTTAGGATAAGGAGAGGTGAGAAGAGCTAGGTACTTGTGAGGCTGAGGGAGCCTAGAGGCCAGCATGTACTTTGGTATGCTAATAGGCACCAGACTTAGCCATTTGTCTTTTCTGCCAGTGACAAAGGAAATGACTTCTTTGGTTAAAAAAAAAAAAAAACCAGCATCACAATTTCCTGAGGAAGGTTGGTTTTTATCTAAATGCCAGAATTTGGGGAAATGGAGTTTTCTTTGGACTTGACAAAGAGTAAATGTTACGAGAAGCCTCTAAGAACTAATGACAACAAGACTTGTGAGTCACAGGCAGAGTGATCTCACAGAGTGAAACCATCCAAGCCAGTATGGCCGAAAGGAAGATTGAAGCTTCAAAATATAAAGATAGAGGGGCTGCCCATGAATGTGTCCTGATATTCTATGAGGAACTGTAATGCTCTAGAATTCAGTAGGCTGACATGGGGGCTCAACAGGGAATGGGCAGTCATTCTTTAGAATCTACCCTTTGTTGGGAAAGTATACCACATGCTTACAGTTCTAAGAGAAACCAGAGATAGAATTTAATCATAAAACTAAGAACATGGCTTGGAAGATAGCTTAGAGGATAGAGTGCCTACTGCCAAGACTGTCTACCAGAGTTTCATCCTTGGTACCCACACAGTGGAAGCAGAGACCCAACTTCCCCAAGTTGGTCCTTTGGTTTCCACATACACACCAAGACACCAGGGTACACATGCACACATATGTGCATACACTAAATTAAAATGTAATTTAAGGATTCAAGAACAACTCCATATGTCATTGTGATAAAACCCCTGGCATAACCTATTAAAAAAAAAACAGACTTATTTTGGTCACGGTTTCAGTGGAGGTAGAAATTTAATTCATCACAAGAAAAGAAAATGAGCTCATCACAGAAGGGATTCAACCCATGATAGCAAGAGATTCACCCCATCATGGAGGGGTGCCAGCCTATGATAGAGGGAATTTAGCCCATCATGGTGAGAAGGGCAAAGCAAGCATGTCAGGTCACACAATGGTAAGCCGGGAAACAAAGAATTGAGTTTAAAAAATATTTGTGGACATCACAGAAACCTAACGGCCTTTAAATCTACACACATGCTCTCTCTCTCTCTCTCTCTCTCTCTCTCTCTCTCTCTCTCTCTCACACACACACACACACACACACACACACACACACATTTAATTTTGTTTGTAACATAAATGAAAACAATGTCACCATCAGTTTTTTTTAACTGGGTAAAAAGTCCACAGGTGTGACATAATACAGTGTGGACATTCAGGGATGGTGCTATCTGGTACACCCTTTACAAAGAGCAGTGGGCATACATTGGAATAATCTCTGTGAAGGAAAAGAGCTACTGCCAAGATACAGACTATGTCCCTTCCCACATGATGCCCGAAGTGAGCCTCTTGGAGCCCTGCCTCAGTCCTTGTTGTTCCGGGCTTCATTTGAACTCTCTTGAACACTCACTAGTGTGTTCCCCGCTTGAAGCACGACATCATTTCAAGAATCTTATACAAATGAAATAATATGCATATCACCTCCTGTGACTGACTTTTTTTCATTCACTGTAATTGTCTAGAGATTCGAGTTATTACGCGCATTAATTGTTTTCTATTCTTTTTTATAGTTCTTTTATGGCTGAGTATCCATGGAGCGAAGAATGTACTACAGTTTTTTAAGTGTTTGCCTATTGAAGGACATATGGGTTCTTTTCAGTTTGGGGACACTTTAAATAAAGCCTCCATCAACAATTTTATGCAGAAATTTCTTTGTGACGGCATGCTTTTATTTCTCCGGGATAAATGTAATCACTCAGTCCTGTGGTAACTGTGTGCTTTGATTGTGAAGAAACTGCCAAGCATTGATAGATTCACTGCTCATTATATTCCTACCAGCCGTGTGTGTGAGATCCGTCTCTTTGCTGCCTCACTAATGGAGAAATATTGCCAAGCTAATGCTGTTGTGTCTACCCGAGTCCTCTCACAACCTTTCACTATGCTCTTCCATGCTAGGGATTTATAAATAGAAAGAAGAGACAGGAAGACAGGGAGGCAGAGGTAATTGTCAGACCCCAGTGCAGGTGTAAAGCCCAGGAGAAGGAGAAAAGACACGAAATACCTTATACTGCAGTGCAAGCCTTGAAGACTTCGTGGCCAAGCTGTCCTCTTTCAGACTTTCTGTGTTCCCACCACACCCAGTCTCTAACCTGGCAAGAGTGCTCTTCAGATATAGGCCATACTGGATTGCATATACAGCAGCTGGGTTCTCTCCCCTTTGTGCTACCAATAAATGGAGATATGAGAGATGCATTCTCATGGCTATAGCAATCATCAGGAGATAATGTGTAAAACAGTGTAAAATGCACATGAATGCATATGCATGGAATTATGTTCGTCGGCTTTTCATTGCCATAACAAATACTTGAGATAAAACGAATTTGAGACATAAAAGAAGAGGGCTGTTTTTCCTGGCAGTTTTGTGTTTTAGTCCATGACTAATTGGCCATTGTTTTAGTACAAGTATGTAGCAGAGGAGATCAGTTCATCTCATGGCGTGAGGTGGGTATGAAAAAGAATGAGACTGAGGCTCCAGTATTCCCTTGAAAGCTATGACCCCAATGACTAAAGGATATCTCAGTTTGTTACATGCTTGCTTCACACACATGAGAACTGAGAACCCACATACAAGGACAGACATGGTGGTATATGCTACAATCCCAGAAAAGTTCATCTAGCTCACTTGGAGAATTTCCAGGCCAATGAGAGATTCTGACTCTAAAAAGTGGGAAGCAGGGCCTGAAGAGATGAATTAGCCCTTAAAAGTACTTGCTGCTGTTACAGAAAACCTGGGTTTGGTTCTCAGTATACCCACAAAACAGCTCACAACAGCCAGATCTAAGATATTCAACGCCTTCTTCTGACCTCCATGGGCACCAAGAACTGCTCCCAGCATGGCTTGCCCCTGGAAACTTGACTGGGGTGACAAGGGAATGGAGAAAGGACAGACAGGCACATGTTCAGAAAATCTAGGCTCAAGTGGACCATGCTCACTCTGATAGAGTAGGATAATTATGCAATAACCCCAAGCTAGTGTGCTATGTAGAGCAGACAGTTAGGGTGTGTGTGGCTGGTATCTACAGGGGTCTGTGTAGGGGAACAGTCTTAGGTTGCAGTCATCCCAGAAGAGGAAGCTGCAGTTGCTAGTTTTTGCACGGACTGTCAATCATTCCTAAACACCCATGCTTGGACCAGAGGAAGGTTTCGTCATGCCTTCAAGGCTCACCTGGAAGAAGACTTTGCCAATTTCATTAGCCTAAAGCATTGGTACTTATCACTAATACACATTCACATGCACACATACATGCACACATACATGTGCACCCCTCACACGCACAGCTCATACAAGTGCACATACATGAGCTTACATACACAAAATAACCTTATCTGCCACCATACACCTTCCTGTCCTATTTGAATCCATTGCTACATCTATGTATTTATATACATTTCCCTCCTCTAAATATTGGGCAAATAGGAGTAAATATTGATAAAAGGGGCATGCTACTGAGAACTAACATCTAAAAGGTATAATATTAAAATAATAACAGCAGAAAAACCCGATGCACCTCTTGAATTTTTATTCCCTTGTTCTTTCCTTCACTTGCTGCCTTTTAGATCTCAGGTCTAGTTTCAAATTTTCACAAACTTGGCTCCCTGGCCTTAAACAGGAAATTGTTTATGTTCATCATCAGAGTCCACTTGTAGAAAGTACAATCTACGCTAACAATACATATTTCAACCAAGTTCCATTGAATCATAACTTTCTGCATCGTGCTTCTAGGGAGCATGCTACAAAAATCCTGAATGTTCAGCTACCATGTTTCAATGATACACCCACTCTGATACTGCAAGTGGGGTGATAGGAAATGACCTAGCTGGTATTAGAAGTCTTTTAGGCTCTTGTGACTGGGTACCACAGTACCTTGTTAGTCTGGTGAGTCCATTCTTAGTTGGGAAGCCAAGACAGGGGCCTACTGAAAACTGGTGAGCACTGCTTGGAAAATAGGGTAATAAGCTAAGGTCAGTGTTGCCCTTTCAAATAACCTCCTCACGTATCAACAAGTCCACAGGGATATACAAGTTTCTTCTGAATTTGAAAATGGAAACTTTCAAAAAAAAAAAAAACTTTACCATGTACAAATTACTGACTCTTGTTTCCTCCCACGCAATTCATTTCGTAAACACTATCCAACATGAATATTCTAAGAAGGGATTGTATTGTAAAGACTGCGCATTAATCATAAACTCTTCACTCGTCCATGTGTCCTCCCACTTTGCATTTTATTAGCTACTGTGTTTTACACACGTGTCTATTATGGGGCTATCTGAAGATAGAAGGTAGAAGAGATCTACAGGCCTAGGCTTATGACCAGTTATAATGAAGCTAATGGAGCACAATCATAATCTTGTGAGGGAAACAGACACCAAAGGAGCCATCTTTAAAATGAATTGCTTCTCAATGAGCTTCACGAGGTCTGCTAATTCAGGCTATTTGACAAATACAGTACTTAGTCCAAGAAACCTGGAAACACTTGGCTACAAAATCACAAACAAGTGACGATCTCAGTGAGCTTTAATATTGCAATGGAAATTATAACAGGTGTTGTATAATTAAGTGGGGAGGTATGCGGGTTGTATGTTCCCAGCACCCGACTCCCAGCCCCCAGCTGCTGGCCCGCTCAGCCGCTGGTTGCTTGCTTATGCCCGAAATAACCACATGAGAATTATATTCATTTAAACTCTGCCTGGTACATCATCACCAGCCTCTTCTTGGCTAGCCCTCACCTCATAAACTAACCCATTATAAAAGTCACGTGGTGACTTACCGGAAAGGTCTAACCTGCATCCATCTGTGATGGGAGCCTCATCGTGACTGGCACACTTCCTTCTCTCTTCCCAGAACTTCCGTTCTGTCTACTCCGCCCACCTAAGGGCTGACCTATCTTACAAGCTAGGCAGAGTCTTTATTTTCCAATCAAAGCACAGAAATACAGATGAACCCTCCTACTCCAAAAAGGAAAAGCAAGAAACCTGTGTTTCCAAAAATTGCATCCAGTATAAAAGTATGAGGGAGCTGGCAAGTGTCTTGTGTTTCTGTACCCGGGTGTACCCACCTAACCTAACAATCTCTAGCTCTATCCGTGTTGTAGCAAGTTACAGGATTTCATTCTTTTATAGATAAGGAGCATTCTATTGTGGGCATCCATCACATTTTCTTTAACCATGAGTTAAGGGACATTTAGGCTATTCCCATTGCTTAGCTGGTTATCGGGAACAGTGTTGTAAAAGACAAGGGAGTGCAGGTGTCTCTGACAAAGTGACTTTGTCTCCTTTGGCTGTATGTATACGCAGTAGTGAGATATTTTCTTAGTGATCAAACAAATAAAGCTTACCTAAAGATCAAAGTGCAGAGGTAGCCACTAGTTAGCCATAGAGGCCAGGCAGTGGTGGTGCACACCTTTAATCCCAGCACTTGAAAGGCAGAGGCAGACAGATCTCTGTGAGTTCAAGGCCATCTGGGCTACACAACCTTGATCCATCCAGTCCAGTCTAAAAGAGAAGAAACAGAGCCAGATGGTGGTGGCTCATACCTTTAATCTCAGTACTTGGGAATCACATGCTTTTAATTCCACTAGGGAGATGGAGACAGGAAGGGATATGACTGGGCAGAGAAAGGAATATAAGGCGGGAGAAAACAGGAGCTCAAGGCATTCAGTCTGAGGATTCATAGAGACAGGATCATCCCTTTGGTCTGAGAATTCAGTAAAGGTAAAAACTAGTGGCTAGCTGTTCTGCTTCTCTGATCTTTCAGCATTAATCCCTATAGCTGACTCCGGTTTTTTATTTACTTATTTATTTTGATTTTTTTGAGACAGGATTTCTCTGTGGTTTTGCACCCTGTGCTGGAACTAGCTCTTGTAGACCAGGCTGGTCTCGAACTCACAAAGACCTGCCTGCCTCTGTGTCCCGAGTGCTAGGATTAAAGTCGTGCACCACCACCGCCCGGCCAAGGGTTTTTATTTTTAAGACCAATTAGAATTCGTGTCACACTGGGTCACTCGGCAGTTCTAGTTTGACTGTCATATAGAACCTCCATATTGTCTCCATAATTGCCATCCTAATCTGCCAAGAATGGACAAGGGCTCCTCTCCATCACACCCCTGCCTTGCTGAGGGTGATGAAGTTGAAGATTAACTGTAGATACCGGTCTAGTAAACAGAGGTTTACCAATGCAAGAACTAGCGAGTGAAGCCCTGGGAATAATGTTTTGACATCAAGGACTGTAGTTTTGTTTTAGGAGACAGAGTCACAGTATGTAGCCCTTGCTGGCCTAGAGTTCACTACATAGACCAGGCTGGCCTCGAACTCAGAGTGATCCACCTACCTCTGCTTCCCAAAGCCTGCACCATCATAGCCAGCCAAAGACTGTACTTTGGAGCCCTTAGGAAAATCTCGAGATGTTTCTACTGCTGCTGTGGGTTAGAGTGCAAGAACGAGGCGAACAGGTTTTAGTGAAATCCACCTGCAAGACCCTCTGCACAAAAGTGAACCGTCAATGCTCCTTTCCAGTACACAGGTGTGTGGGTCTGAATCGTGTCTGAGAACTCAGGCTTCGAGTAAAGAAGTTTGTAAACCGCCGGGCCCCATCTACTGAAGATGAGATTTAGCAGTGCTCTCCTAGTATGGTTGTCCATTTCTGCCCATTAAGAGGAAAATTTTTCCTATAGCTTGCAGCTTCTTTATGTTAAGCAAGACTTTTATTGCTTCCTACATATGGAGGGTAGAGGCAGAAACCATCTTCTGTCAACTGAAAATGAAAGCCATGTGTGTTTATCTAAAGTTCTATGCAGAACTGAGTATTTACATACACACACACACATACACACACACACACACACACACACACACACAAAATCACTGGCTTCTAATTAAAGGAGAATAAACCTTATTCTGTATTTCCAGTTTTACAAATGAAATGGTTTATAGCACCACAGACTTGTACAGGAGACCGGCCCATGGGTATCATCCTCTTGTTATGGCTAGATTTATCTATGTCTAAGTCTATCATGTTACACATTTTAAACTTATTGGCAAAGATTAATGTGAAATTATATATCAATATTTATTTTTATCTACATTTATTTGGCTTATGGATTTGAGGCACTTTTATTTTCAGTAAGTTTTCCTCATAAAGTAGCAAAATCAACTTCCTGACTTTACATTCAATTTACTAAGCTTACAATTTAAAAAAAATTAATACCCAGTTATTTAGGAGAGATTTATCATTGTGCTATGAAAAGAAAGATTAACAACCTCTTGTCTAAAGCATATTGGTGAAATGATACTTTTCATTGTGAAGAGGGGGAAAGCTGCCCTACACAGGCCATATATCATGTCACGCCCCATTAACAGTCAGGAGAGGAGACATTTCTGCCAAGATTCTTGAATATGCTTTGACACAGCGGAAACATCCCAAGAATTTCCTTTAAAGGCCCATAACGGTCCCTCCAACTATGGATGTGTTGAGAAAATCCACAGCTTCTCTGGGGGAAAGGAACATGTGACGGAGCTAGTAGGTCATCCGAAGCCAACAGGTCCAGAGAAGAGAGGGGCTGTCCCTCTGCAGTGACCATAGCTTCAGTTAACTCATGCGGTAGCAACCGCACCAGCTTTACACAGGTGCCTTCTGAGGGGTGAAATTTATTTCAGGCACTTTAAAGGGGAAAAGCTTAAGAGAAGAGGTTTTCCCACAAAGCCAAGGAAAATGGGTTTGCTGCAATGGCTTTTAAAGTTATGGAGCAGTTGATTCTGAGGAGCAACTTGCATGAATCTAAAGGCCTTTTCTGGAACTCCTCCTCCACCACCACAGGGTGGGGGGCTCCTGCCACGTTTGCTTTCTCCCCCTGCTTGCCTGTTACTGCACTCTCTGAAGAGCAGCTGCCTCCTGCCTGCCTCTTTGCTCTCCAAACAGCAAAGCTGATGGCTATGGCCTGAGATCCTAGCTATCTACACTGAAATCCTGCTTCCACCCTCACTGCACCAACAGGCAGCACCCAACCATGTTTGAATCCTCTGAGTGCTAAGCGTGCCTCATCCTTAGGACCTATATAACATTTGGAAGGAATGCAGAAGCAAGAAGGGAGTGGGGGGGGGTGTCTTTACCTTTCTAGTCTCTACAGCACTTGTGGGGGATATTAGGAAGATGGATGCATGGTGGCTAGTGGGTGGATGGGTGGGTGGATGGATGGATGGATGGATGAGTGTTGAGAGCTGATCTTATGCATGACACCCATTGCATAAACATTCTTAGTTCACTGTGACTCTCCTTTCTCTCCAGTGATTGGCGGTTGCATTGATGTTTCTTCTTGATCCAAAGAATGCTAAGACAAATCTAGCCATAGACTAGGAGTTTGGTTTGGATTTTATATACTTCGACGGGGATGTTGGACTTAACAGCATCCTCTTGTCTTTTCATCTTAACCATCTTAGCAGAGGTGGAACAATGATTTACGGAGTTTTACCAAATTCATAGTTTTGAAATTATTGCTAACAAATACTAAAATCAAGATAATCTATAACCATTCAATCCTGGATCTTCCCTTTACATTCTACTTAACCAAAGTACTACACACATTTAGTTATGTGTACCAGTACTGGTTAAATCCCTACAAGAGAGGGCCAGTACCCTGTGGTTCAATCACCATCCAAGGTCAAGCAGGAAATGTTCATTACTTCTCAGCAAACGTTTGAGAGTCTGGTCTGTAGCTGTTAGTGCATGATACATCCTTGGTTTTCTCTTTCTTGCCGATGTGGACCCCAAGTCCCAAAAGTAATGGCTTTTCCAACCTTAGCTTCAGTTGGGCCATAGAATGCTCAGTGCTTACTGATAAAACTGAGGTAAGATAAAACCGGAAAACTCTCTGTAACTTCTTCAAAATTCTATTTTAAGATACACTTTGAACAGCTTTAGTAGCACAAGCTGATAATTTCAGTAATGCTGTGTTCAAAATCCAGAAGTTCTTCAAGTCTCTCAAGTCTTTATCAGCCCTTTTCAACAATATCTATTTCTAAGGCAACCCCACTCATTACTTCTTGTGTTCAGTAAACATAGGACTTGTGACTCTGGCTACAGTGCAAACAGTCTTGAGTCAACTTCTGTTTGCCATCAGTCCCCAGTATTCTGCAGAGCATGATGAATTGTTCCTGATTTCATTTCCCTGGGCGTCAAAGACCACAAATGTAGAAGGAAAGAGTAGGGAACATCGACACGCCATCTCAATAAAGGACAAGCCAGGAATAAATCATGAAGTGAATGTCAATAGAAATTCAAAGCAGAAAATTTTATTTTCTTTCTAATCTGTTGCCATAAAGCATTTGCTGTCTCTGGAAACAGAGCAAACCTGACAGCTTTTGTGTTGACGCTCACATTTCTCGTCACAGACATCCTCCGTGCCTGTCCTGAAGCAAAAATAAATTTTGCTTTTTAAGCTTTTGATGATAAAAAATCTCATCTGAAGCCTCATAAATGATCCTTTATTATCTATATTAATAATGAATAAATGTCTTTTGACTACCCCTGATCTTTCCCATTAATAGCGCCAGATGTATTATGGATAACCTTTTGATTTAACAGCACAAACTCTGCAACAATATTCAACACTAAAGGACTGGGTCTCGGGAGTTACTGCGGTCAGAAACACACGCATTCCTTTCAGTCCCGTGTGTCCACTAGGTGACAGGAAGGTTCTCAGCATTTATTATTTATTTATTTATTTGTGGGTGTGCGTGTGTCTTCTAAAAACCAAACCCATAATCTTTTATGTTCAGCAGCCTTTTAATCTCACATATTCCAGTTTCCCTCACAGCCTTCTCTTCTAGCATGCTCTGAACTTCAAGAATTAAAATAATTTAGCAGCTCCACACATTTCCACCTCATTTCTCTCCTCTCTCTTATATAAAGGGACTCTCCCTCTCGCTCCTACATCTGCAGTTGGGAGAATTCCAACTGCAAAGATTCTCCCACATTTTTTAAAGGGAAGATGGTTACTGAGAATTGAGCTGTTTCTTCCTCGGATGTTTTACTCAACATTTGGGGGGTCGCCTTTCCATTACTCAATCCCTTCACAACCCTCAGAGATGACGACGGGGTACCGCAAACCAAAGGTCTCAGAGCTTCTCAGGGCAGAGACTCAGTATTAACCCAGCTTTTGCGTTCAAGGTTGATTTTCTTTGCCATACCCCAGGTTCATTCTGTCTCACATCCTCGCTTCCTATACTGGAAGCTGGAAAGGTTATAGGTTTGTGGGCTCAAGCTAAGAAAAAAGAATAAGGTAAGGACATGGGGCAAGTGAAAACGCCACACGTTCCCTATAGAAATGTCTGTCTAGCATGCCTGGTGAGTGGTTCTTTACACTGGAGAAGCTTGGTCAGACTCCAGTAAATATACCAACTGTCTTAGACTACAGGGAACCAAGATAGCTAGGAAGTCGATTTCACACTATGAAAGCCATATGTTAATAGGGAATGAAAAATAAAAACAGAACAGATAAAAACACGCCAAGAAACTACACAGATGCAAAAGCGCATGAACCACAGGGGGTCAGACATCGCAGGGTGTGAATGGACCTCATGAACAGTTCTATGGACTATGGGACCCAGCGTGGAAGGATGAGGGCTCATTTCAAGGGGCCACTCGGCGCTAAGCACATCAGTGGGGCACAATACGGGGAAGGCACCAGGAAGAAGTTCATTTTGGTGAGCGTAGCCCAGAGGAAAGGTGACTGCAGTGGCCTGAGGACGCTTGGAGATGGAGAGCTGTAGATGAACTTTCTGGACTCTGGCTGTGGAAACACGATATACATCTAAACTTCTGCATATACCCTACAATTTTGTCATTGGCTTCCAGTCCAGCAAAGGCCACTGACTTCTGACCCATCAAAGGCCAGCAATGGAAGTGGGGACAATTGGAGAAATAAAGTCTTGAGTGGTTACTAAGTTTTGATGGATACCCTCAACTCATAAGATTCGCCTTCTTGCTGCACTGATATTGCCTCTCGCCCTTTGGCTATTAATGTAGTCCAAGAGCTCTCTCATTTCTTGACTCCTCTTCCATTTTCACTGACTATGTCTGCCCTAGCCTCATAATATTGACTTGAATGAATCTTCCTAGCTCTACAAGGCTAACCTCAAAAACAATGTAGTCACGAAAGCTTTCTTAACTCAATCAACATGCATGCAACATACACACACAAGAAGAAACTGAGTTCTCTTTTCTTTAAATTATGACAGTACTTTGTGTATTTCACATTATTTAGTTTTTTGATTTATAGAAGAATTAATTTCACATTTCCAAGTTAATAGATTATATACAGCCAATTCAAAACTTACTAGGAGCAGCCCAGTGTATCTCCCATATTCTGCCCTAAGATCGTATTCTCTCGCTGCTGTGACATATTCTCCCCACAAGGATTTAGAGACTCATCAGGTTAGCCCTGGTCCAGGGCACACACTGGAAAAGCCAAGTCTCTAGGAGTTAATTCAGCGTTGGTTCTAATCTTGTTTCTTAAACCCCTCTTTCTCCCGTAGTTTGCTTGGATGAAGGAGCAGGGATATCTCCCTGCCTTTTTGACCCTTGCCTCCCCTTCCTGCTCTGCACACTGCATGACTGTTCTGTTTAATAGGTCTTGTTGGGTTTGCAGTGCTGCCTCCCACAGCTCCCTCCCCTTCTCCACATTAACCTGCATTTTCTGGGTAATGGCGCAGTCACCGGCAGCATTAAAGCTCTCCAGTCTGTTCGCCTCGCTTCTTTCTTCCAGCCACGCTCACAGTGGGACTTCACTGGAATTAGCCAAGGAGACACTCAGAGGTGAGGCAGTTTCCACACAAGCAAAACTGAAGGGGTGACAGATCCATTTGGACAGTTCAGGTCCTCAATCTTACTGTCTAACAACAACAAAAAATGTTACATGGGCCAAAATTGTGGCTTGCATATGTGAAATGTCTAAACCTGGTAGACTACAATGGGGTTCTTTCATGTGTATCTGAAGGCATTTAGAATCCAAACACTCAATAAACCCTATTTAAGTGAACTATGTATCAAAGTTACAGAGTGATACCAGCTCAAAAAGAAATACATTCTGCCTTCATATTCCTATAATCCCAAATAAACACATTTCACTCTGTCAAACCTGAAGTAGAAATATTTGTAAGTATGTGCATGAGACTGCCATTATTATACCAATCACATAAGGTGGGCTATTGGTAGGATGAGAGACAGATGGGCGATGTCTTGGCAAGCTAAATAAAAGAAATAAATTTTAAGTAATTGAGAAAGTGAAGCATCCCGGAATTTTAGATTCAAAACCGGAGTATCGCAACTTATATATTTAAAACCTAGGTACATAGGGAAGAGCTGTATGGTGCAATGGCAGAGCTGGGTGTATTTTACATGTGGCCCAGTGCAAAAGCATTCAGAGACAGAAGCAGAAGAATTATGCCATTCAATGAGTGCTAAGGCTCCTTGCTCACAGCCAAACCAAGAGGACAGTGATAGCGCAATAGATAATTGGGAACCACTATTCACCTCTTGCAGAGATGGTAAGAATGCAAATGGCAATTGGCTCCTTTGAAGTGAAATTCAGTGGGTGATTAGACAAATAGAGAAACCATAAGCTTTGTAGACCAACTTAGCAGTTTCTCACAGGTGGTACATGCCCTGTCATGTGATCTAGTCGTTTAACTCTGACAGATTCACCCAAAGAAAAGAACTATATAAACATAGAGATGTTTATGCTTTAATGTCCATGATAGTTTTACTTTTTACAGTCTAAGATGACGTAATCCAAATGTCTGTTGGAGAGGGACATGACACAGCATAGCATACAGGAATCACAATATAATTACAGGGAGAAAGCAAAGAGAAACGGACTTGATCGATGCCATTCCATCGTACATAAAAGTCCCAAAGCTTCCAACTCACCTATGGCCACACCAAACAGAGCAGTGGCTTGATGAACTGAGACACAGAATGAGGTGCAGAAGGAGAGATTTGAAGGGAACAAGAAGAAAGTCTGGGCACTCGGGATCACTGTATGGAATTTGGTGTTGGTTCCACGTGTGTAGTTCATTATCTTCTTGGGTATATCTCAATAAAACTGTGCTACCTGGGACCAGGGATGTAGGAGCCAAAACTTGAACATCAAGATGTCGGATCACACAGCTCTTACACGAGCTGTAAAGAGACGGCGCTCAGAGTGTTTTGTAGGAAATGTTCACTCTAAATGAACACAGCCTGGTGACTAGCTTGAGCAGGATAGCTATGACAAAAAAAGTAGTCTAGTGACAGCCTTGACTCTTAGGGATCAGGGAAACACACAGTAAATATGGGGAAGCATGTGGGATCTTACAACGTGTGATGGTGAGAGCTACCTGTTACTGTGACACTTTAGACTCACTTAGGAGTTGTCCCTTCAGGCACACAAACGTATGAGGACATGTCTAGATTAAGGTGAGCCTTGTCTGAAAGGGGTCATCTTGAGAACATTGACTGATGTGAGAAGACAGATCTTAACTGTGTATTGGACCATCCCCTGGGAAGGAGATCCCAGGCTGCATGGAGAAGTGAGCTGAGCATCCATTTCTCACTCCCTGCTCCTTTACTGTGGGTGGGACACGACCAGCTTCTGGAAGGTCCCATCACTGTAACTTCCCTGTCATGGTGGACTGTGACCCAGAACTCTGAGCCTGAATAAACCTTCTGGCCCTTGAGTTGCCTTTGTCACAGCAACAGAAACCAAGACAAAGTGGGTGACAGATACGGCTGCACATTTATATGTGTGTGATTTGTTATGTCACTATTTCCATAAGTTTTAGATAGGTGGCAGAAACCAGAGATATGACAAAGAATGAGAGATCCACCTCAGAAATTTGACTCATGTCAGGTGGTGGCTGATTCTAGCAAGAAGTATCAAGTCAGCTAAATTCCACTCCTTGTGTTTAGATGGGAAAACAAATGACCCTGACATCTTCATTGAACCACTGAGCAGAGGAGCGGATAGAGATGAACAAAGCAACAAGACAGCTGTGTATTATTGGTGGCAGAAGCTTTAGGAAAAACTGTACTTGGGACAATTAAGTCTCAGAAGGGCAGTACAAGGGCAAAGGGCGTAACAAAGCGTGAGTTGTTGATTTGCTTAGCAAGTGCAGAATCTACAGATAGCTATGTGAGCGCATGATAGTCATAATAAGATAACTGTTTTAGCTCGAGTCAGGAACTGACAGTACACTCACGCAGCTGGCTCTCACTGGTTCTTCATTAGTGAAGACTCAGCTTCCTGCATGGCATGTTGTGAATTGCTCACCTCTGCCGTGCCTTCCATGCCAGGATGGACGCACCTCCCCCAAGCCATGGGCTAAAACAGATCCTTTTCCTCTTGAAAGCTTTCTCCTAACAAGTCTAGCTATTGAATAAAATTAGTAAGAAACCGGAGTTGCCACTGTGACTAAGTCTGGCCATGTGGACTTTCAGCCTTTTGGGATGCTTCATAGAAGAAATTTGGAGGAGTTTGGAAAAATGAGCTATAAAAGTCCTAGAATGCTAGTAAGTAGAATTTAATGGCTAGTTCTGGTGGAAGCTCAGAAGACCAGGAGGCCAACAAGATCCAGGCAATAAAGACTATGATCATGAGGTCTGAGAAGGCCACTGGTGTTACATCCTGATTCAAACTTCGCAATTTTTTCTATGTCTTGAGAGTTTGTGGAAAGCAGATCTTAAGGGTGACAGACCAATTGATCTGGAAAAAAAATACCAAGTCCAGCATTCCCACTACAGAATAAATGCTGTTCTCTTCTTCCCACTGTATGTACACTGAGAATAGTGTACTTTAGGGTTATCTTGTATGCACAGAGACCCTTAGAAAGTTGTTTTCCCAAGATTCCTTTCACCATGTTTAGCCACCTGGGTACTCAAGTGTCAATGAAATCATGGTCCAAAAGACCTAGAGTTGGCAACAAACTTCTGCATATGATGGTGGTTTTTGCAAGTACACAGATTGCAAGAGTTGTAAGGCTGTGTATACTTCCACCCAAAGGAAGGCCCAAGCAGGCACCATGAGGCAAGGTTGAGTTCCCTTCAGACAGTCCCCAGAGGATACATTTTGGAGCCCTGTAGGTGAGGTTTAACCTCTAGTGGAGTCCCCAGGAAGCTGGAGATAGCAGGAATATGGAATGTCTGTCAAACAAACAAATAAACCCTTAAGCAATGTGAAGATTAAGTCCAAAAAAGCAACCTTAAGTGTGGGGCTGCTCTGTGCGTTCGGAGTTTGTGCTCTGGCTACCAAACAATAAGCTACAGGGTTAAATATTTGTCCCGATAGATTCTGGCCTTGCTATGATATCATCCTTCCTTTCTATATACCACCCTCCCCTTCCGGAAAAGGAATGTTTACATTATGTCTTTGCAACTTGGAACTATACAGTGGGACTCATTTTACAGGGTTCACAGATAACAGTTTCCCTAGAATTGCACAGGAGATTTTTCTACATGAACTTCTGAACAATACTGGAAACATTGACTATGGGGACTCTTAGGAATGGGATGAACACATTTTGCATTATACGTGGACATGAGCCTTTTAGGGAGCAGGGGTGAAATGTTATAGTATGCAGTATCAAGTTCATAAGAGGTGTGCTTCTGATAATTAGTCTTTATTAACAATTTCAAAGGATTGAGAAGCGCCTAGAAGTTAGTAAACCTCACCTCTGGATATTTCTACTGGGGAAGTCAGAAAGAGTTAACTAATGGGGAAGATCTATTCTGGATGTAGACAGGAACATCTCATAGACTAGAAGCCTGAATTAAATAAACTAGAGAGATACAGCCCACTAGAGCACAGGCATAGTCTCTCTGCTTCTTGATTGCCATAAGATATAGTGCTCTGCTCTGCCACACCCTCTCCACTATTACAAACTAATATTTGTAAACTTATAAACCAAAATAAATCTTTTCTTCCTTAAGACATTTTAGCAGGCAGTTTTTCATATCAATGGGAAAGTCTGACTGTATGAAGGACATGTATATCCTTTAAGTGCTAGATTCCAGCGAGCACTCTGGAGTGCAGGGAAAAAATAGGCTGAATTCTTAGCCTTATATGGCTTACAGTTCTGTAAAGAAGATCAGCAGGTGACTGTACACACAATCAAAAGTGGCTATGAAAACCACAATGGAACTCAGTGGTCATCAGTCAACTCTCTTGGTTGTGTTGGATATGATTTAAAAAAAAAGTGATTGGAGTGCAATTAGAATCATCTAGAAAAAGATTACTGAAGGGACATACAAAGACAGAGTACTGAGGTCAAACAGCGCTAGATGTTGGAGTCATGCGTTAGAGGTCAAATAAGAGAGAATCGAAACATCTGCTTATTTAGCTACATGGAAGTCAATGTTGAATTCAGCGAGAGATTTTGGATTCAGTTGATCAGGGTGAAAACCTAACCTGAAGGGAGATGAGCAGAGCAAGATGTGTAAGGGAGAGGCAGACAGAGGAAGCCATTTTTCTTTTGTTGGTTATAGCTCTATCTTGTTGTGAAGGAAGAGTCTACAACAAATAATAATTGTAGAATAAAAGAATTACAATTGAGGGAATTGACCCACCAATTCATTCAAAGTTGTATACGGAGAGGAAAAAGGTACAGAAAGGGGCAATCAATATTGAGGACATACTATAAAAATCAGTACAATAGCCAAAGACTTAACAAATACATCAGCGGAGTAGAAGGAAACCCAGAAACAGAGTCACAAAAAAATTATCCATGGGTCTTTGACAATACAGTGTGACAACGGGTCTTCCCAATAAGTACTCTTGAAACAGTTTGACATCTACCTACAAAAATCAATTCAGTTAGCAATCAAACTATACACTTAAATCTTTATAGAAGCTAATTCAATTTTGCAGATTGGGTTGGAGACATGATTCAGTAGTTAAGTACATTTGCTGCTCTTCCAGAAGACCTGAGTTTGATTCCCAGTACTATGGGAAAAGGGAAAGTGTTCACATAAGGCAGATGCAATCATCTGCCCTGTTACAGAAGCACAGACTTTATTAAAATTAATAAAAAGGGAGGAATTGTGGAGGCTGAAAAATGCAGGCCCATTTCTACCTTGTCTGTCGGTCAGGGAGTTTGGAGATTTGGTAAGCATAGTTGCACATCCTAACTCAGGAGGTAATTGGTTCTTTTGAAATTAAGATAGCTCATTCTAGTAAGTCCATGCCATCCTGACAGGCAGTCAGGATATGCAAATATACTTCTGCTCCTTCTTTTGTAACTATGAGGCCACCTTCAGAATAAGTGACCTAGAGCACCTTTGCTACCTAGGCAACAGAATGCTAATTAGATGTCTCAGAGTGATAAATCCACTGATTATGTGAGTTATCCTTTTGTATCATGTTAATAAAGTCTTTCATTATCTTCTGCTCCCCCTCACTCCCCATTTATGTTGGGTATAAAAGCTGTGAAAAAATAAAAAAATTTCAGGATTTCAGTCACTGGTATGCCCTTCCAATACTTTCTGTTTTCTGTCTTATTATGTTTATGCTTCTTCATATACTTCACTTACATTTCTTCAATTCCCATGCCCGTACCCTGGTAAGAAGTATTTTTGTCGAGGCCGGTCCTTGACACAGTAGCCACATCAGGTAGCTCACAAAGTCCAGCTCCACAGGACCCAATACCTTCCTCTGTCTACCACTGGCACTGCACTCAAGTAAGTACACATGCACACACGCTCACACACACACACAGATAAACATGTATATAATATATATAATTAAAAATAAATCCTTTAAAAATGTTATTGATGATGTAAATAAGATATATAAAAAAATTCTTTGAAGTTATAAGAAAACCTGGATGACTGTGGGCTTTGCAAAGCTATTTAGATACAAGTATGTGATTCATGAATTAACAAGCCATACAAGGAGGAAATATTTAACACAGATATATCAGATAAAAATTGAAATCCAAAATAGGCAAAGTACACTTAAAACTCAGTGATAAAAAAAAAAAGAATGGCTATTAAAAGGTAAGCTGGATGATTTGAGCAGCTATCACTGAGGAGTCACTTAGGTGTCAGACAGGCTTATGAAAACATGATCAGCATCATATGTCATGTGAGGAAGGCAAAATGACATAGTGAGGTACCATGTACCTGTTAAATAGCCCAAATCCAGAACGCTACCAGGAACAAATGCTGGTGGGAAAATGCTGCCGTAGGAGCTCACATCGTTGTTGTGGAGTCCCAAGCCACACGGCTGCTTGGGAACACAGATGATGTCTTAAAAGGGCAAACTACCCCAGCAACCCAGCAGCAGCACCTGTGTTAGCCCTTACCCAGGGCACTAAAACGTGCATATCCACACAGAACAACCCGTATCCAGAGGTTTGCAATTCAGGGATTCGTACTCACTAAAAAAAGGGGGCAAAAAAGTTCGAGTATCTTTTAAATGGTGACTGGATAAATCATGATGCATCTAGAATTTTATTCGACACTAAGAAGTGTAAAAAGATAGGGGACAAACTTAAATGTATATAAACTAAAGTAAAGAAGTCCATGTGAAATCCTGTGTTCTGTATGATTCCAATTATATGGCAGCCTGAAAAATGCAATATTAGAGACCTTTAAAAGACTAGTGGTTGGGGCGGGAGCACTTGTTCTTACAGAGGACCCAGGTTCAGTTCCCAACACCCACCAGATGATTCCCAAACATTTGTAATCCCAGTAGCAGGGGATCCAATGCTATCTTCTGACTTCAGGCATGCATAGTGGTGCACATGCAGGTAAAATATTCACTAGATAGATAGATAGATAGATAGATAGATAGATAGATAGATAGATAGATAGATAGATAGATAGACAGACAGACAGGACAGACAAATAAATAAATAAAACATCTTTTTAAAAATAGACTTGTGGTTATCAAGACTTGGAGATGGGGAGATAGAGAGGCAGAGAACAGAAGGATTTTAGGGCACCGAAACTACACTATCCTTATGCTAATTCATATTATAGATTTCTTAATCTCTATACTGTACAATACCAAGAACAAATCTAGAGACTCTGAGTGATAATTATGTCATCATAACAGAAGCATAAATTCAATCATTACCACCCCTAGAAAAAGTCAAAGACTCAGAATATGTTGTGGGAACAAGGAAAAGGTTTCTTTGCAAAAGTAACAAATAAAAGAAGACAAGGTTATTTACACAAATACCACCTACCTGAGGATTTCAGGATAAGGAGCTGCAAGAGGCATGACAGACAGATGCAAGAGGCCTTCTGGTTGCCATGTGACCAGCTTTTCTGATGCAGGAGCTGCTGCTGTCTATAGGTTCCTAGATACTCTAGGTTCTGCAAGTCTGAAGATTAAAAATTTCAAGACTTACATCCTTTCTGTTTTTTTTTCCCAAGAACAACAAGTTCTGCAGGTAATTTTTTTTTTAGATACGAACGGTGTCTTTTCTCCACCCCCACAAGAAAAGTAGAAATTGAGAAAGGCTTCTTTCTCCTGAGTAATCAAGAGGGACAAAGAATAACAACTTCTTCCAGAAGACAGGAGTGTAACAGTCACTAACAAATATTTTTCATCCCCTGGTGGCTTCATTCAGAGGAGCCACCTGCTTTATTACAGGGGACTAATGATACAAATTGTCCAGCAATAAAAACTAAGGGACTTTTTAAAAGCCAACTGGACCCACAAAAAGCTACAAGGTTTAATTAGGTTTTCATCAGCAACATTAAGGCCATGAACTGTAACACATGTACCACTCTGGCCAGGCATGGTGAGATACACCAGTAGTCACAACACTTGGAAAGATGAGACAGGAACACTGTGGCTTTGGGAACAACCCAGGCTGCACAACATAGAGACTTTGTCTCAAAAAATAAAAACAAAAGCAAACACGCAAACTGGAAAAAAAGTGAAATGCCCCACTCTGGGGTGGGATGTTGATGAAGACCAAAGTCCAGGAAGTCAAGCTCCTGGAAAGACAACAGTGTATGAAAATGATCAGTTTTCCTGTTACTCAAAGACTCTTCTGAAACAAATGAATAATCAAGTCTGCTCAGCAAGAAAACTAAAGTTCACCCACAAGTTTCTAGAGAGTGGGAATGAGCCAAACTCTTAAGTACTTAGGAAGACAGTGGCTCTGAAAAAGCACACCAAGTTTCTATCTTATTAAATGAAAGTGGAACGTGCTTGGTGAGACAGACGGGTCGGTGCATATGCTGGACAGCAGGTAAGTGCCAATGGTCCCTGGGTGACATCGTGAGAATCCGTGCTCCTTGGTGTATCTTTAATAGAAAAGACCCACTCAGGAGACAAATAGAAGCACCCACACCTGCTGTCCAGGGTTGTGGGAATAAAGCTGCAAACCAAACTAAAATAAATATGAAACTAAAATAAAAATGAAACTACCATTCAAACTAGAGCCCCGCTCTTTCTCAGGCAGTGAGTGAAGGAAATATCCAGCCCTCGAGAATATTACTTAGTAAAATTGGGCATTCATGGCCTTAGTAATTGGAGGTTATTGAAGGTTTGGGGAAAGGAAATACAAGTGTTTAAATGATTGATTCTACAAGTGCATCGTGTGCATGGATAAATAAACGTGTGTGTATTTCATCAGATAAAAATCTGAACAGTCTTTGCCAACCTCTCACCGAAAGGATTTTAATGATCATTCATCCTAGAGCTGCCATGCTTCTTACATCTCTTACTTTACAATTCAAGTCAAACTCTACATGGTGGCCTACGAGATGGCAGGAGCGAGAGTGTCAGTCTTTAAGTTTATAAGAAGATCATTTGATGAGTCCATGCATTCTACAGCTGGTTTAAACTCCAAAGCCTCTCCCCAAGGTCATCAGTCTCACAAATAGACACATGCCCATGTAAAGCAGGATTGGCTGCCTTTCCAGACAACTGAGCACAAGGCACTCAATAAACCTTTTACTTCCTTTCTCATGGTTTCTATTAGCATACCGTAATTATTTCCTTTTTATGATTTGTGTGTGTGTGTGTTTATGAGTGTCTGCTTGCATGTATCTATGTATAACACATGTACACCTGGTGACAGCAGAGGCCAGAAAACATCTCTGAATCTCCTGAACCCTCAGTCACAGGATGATTGTGACCCATCATGAAGATGCTGAGATCTGCTTCTGGTCCTCTGCAAAAGTAACAAGTATATACCACGCCATCTCTGTAGCTCTGTATTTTTTTTAAGTGGACCAACTTTTACTTTACCATCTCCCTACTCAATATGTGTTGAAGAAACCCATTTGTCTTCATGAATTTTTCATTCTGTCAGATTTCAGCTTTCTTTCCACTACTTATTTTAGGAAATATTTCTAATATTTTTCTCACTTCTGACCCATCTCCCATTCCTGTGCTTTGGGGTCATTTGATGACAGGAAATGAAGGCTTGACAGTACCACTCATGGGAGGGTCAAAGCGGGCTGGAGAGATGACTCAGCAGGAGGGTCAAAGCCAGTTGAGTAGCACATGAAGGACCCAGGTCACTCACTGGTGTGACTTCTCAGTCACAGCTCATTTCTAGACATAAATCTCTTAGGGAAGAGACCTTACCTCAGGGTTGTTAGGAAGTTTCTAGGTAGTTCTAATATGCAGCTAGAGACAGTTGCTTAACAGGGAGCAGACTGAAGGAGGTGTCTGTGACATTCTCAATTTCCACCTTGGGAAGCAGGAGTCAACTCAAGTCTAACATCTCTAAGACCCCTATGTAAGCTCCAAACCATTTACAGAGCTCATGGCATCCATGAGGCTCACTTACTTATACAGTAAGGGTACCACTGACCATCTGGTACTTTTAGCACTGCATCCTCAAGATTCATCCATGCGATGGCACAGTTTTAGAATGTCCTTCTTTTTAAGGGCTGAGTACTATGCTGAGTGGCTTCTTCTATTCATGCATCATTGATTACACACATTTATGTTTTTCCACACTGTGAGTCATGCTGCAGTGTCCTGGAAGCACAGATAAGCCCTTGGCACACCAATGTTGATGTTCTGAGTAACTATTAAGAGCAGAACTACAGGTCATATGGTTGCTCTATTTTTCAGATTTTGAAGTCCATTGATGCTATTTTCATGAAAACTTCCCATTAAAACCCAACAGTGCAGAAGTGTCCCGGTTTATCTACAAACTAGCCCAAATTGACTACCTCTTGTCTTTTTTTGTAAGAACTCCCCTACCATTTTGTGACAGGTGCATGAGGTTGTATCTCCTCATTAGTTACATGGGTAAGTCACAGCCTAAGGCAATACACAGATGAATAGAAATGGGTTAATTTAAGATATAAGAGTTAGTTAATAAGAAGCCTGAGCTAATTTTGTTGAACAGCGTTGTAATCAATATAGTTTCTGTGTGATTATTCAGGTCTGGGTGGCCAAGAAACAAAACACAGCCTCTGACTAAAAAATGGCGCCCAACATGAGACAACTACATCCACATAAAACCCGAGAGAGCTTGGAAAGGAATTCTAGACACAAAATAACAGAGTTAAGCACAGTTTCTTGGTAGTGACATTTTCTCAGGTGAGCTCTTTTTGCTAGAGGCAAACAGAGATGTGATTACTTTAAGAGACATCTTCTTGACTAAGAATTAACAGTAAAAACTGCACAGCTTCTTTGAGAGACAGTTTTCTGGTTTCTGGTTACAACACGAATAGCTCTGACTCTTTCAGGAGGCTGAGTACTTAAATGGGGTGTATGGGCAGCAAGTTACTTGGTGGCAGCATGGGCTAACTGCTTGCCAAAGTTGAGGTGGTGAGCATGGCTCCCACCCTATGGTCCCAGAGCTGGTGGTGAACTACCTCCACCATGTTAAAAGGCCAAGAGAGGCAGAGCCAGTATCCAGGGCTGCCCCAACCACACTGCTTACCATTTCAAAATGTTCCTTGTCAAAAAAGGATTTCAGATACACAGTGAAGACATATTCAGACAAAAATTAAACCTCTGAATGCATCACAGTGTGTTTAAACAATGTACATAAGCTTGGGAAAGGAAAATAAGAGTATAAAAATAAAAAAAAATAGGCCACATAAAGATAAAAAAATCCACAGAGAGTCTGGATGATATATATTATTGTGTTTTCTTTAGTTGACTGCAGAGAGACATTTGAATTTGAGGGCTGCTAAGTTAAACCAACATAAAGGTATCTTGACTTCAAAATTTGATTCTAAAGATATGTTACTTTGGAAAAGAGGTTCTGCTTTTGTTTACACAAAAGATGAAAACCTGTGGATTCCTTCCAGGCTAATGTGGTCTGATGGAACAAGAGCCCCTGAAAAGTCTCCATAACCCTAAAAAATACTTCACCCAACAAACAGCAAAATGCAGTTTGGGAAAAAAACCTACATCCAAATTTCCAAAATGATTGTTTATAAATGTTTGTTTTCATTTAAAGGGGATTGATTATAAATGATTAATGCTCATGGGGTGGGGAAGGATATGTTATAGAGATTAATAATTATAATTATGATTATAATATTAATTAAGATTAATAATATATGTTATAGAGATTAATTGGTATGGATTTTGTTTTATTGATACAGATTTAAGGTTGTTACACTGTGTAGAAATATGTATATTTCTACTCTTGCTTAAGGTATTGTGTTTGTGCAATTCATTTAAAAATGTAATATATAATTTAAAATTACACATTAATAGATAGTCATTTATAATAATCAAACTCATAGTCATGTTAGTTAGGTTGGCTAGATATGCAGAGATATAGTTCAGTTAGATAATCTTCAAACCTTCAAAGACCTTCAGAATATGGCATTTCAAATGTTTTAAGAACTTAGATTTTTCTCAACAGTGAGACATGTCTGCTCCTGGCAGTACCAATTACTTCAAGAGGAAGATAGACATTGAAGAGTCTTCTTATGGAGTTGGCTAACCATTTAAGCCAGAAACTTCTCGTGCCTGGACTGCTTAATGGTATGCTATATGAACTGGACATGCAGGATCCACAGAAAAGTGACTGCTGAACTTCCCAAAAGATGGGATGATCCTTCAGAGTTCCTACTTCACGGAATAAACTACCAGACATTCTGTAGGACACAAAGGAAAGTGACTGACAAACAGCCAATACAGGCAAAACAGTCTTTCAAATTTCCTGCTTCATTGAAAAAGTCTGCCAGCTATTATGGGCCTGTAGGCTGGAGATAGATGCCCCAACAGTATAGAAGAATTTTGGGTGACTGTATAGACAGCAAGATGTCTCTGTCAATTCTAGAACTTTGAAAGTTGTTTACAATGCAACTGCTTAGATAATATTATTTCCTTCTGGTATTTTTAAAGAGTTGAAGACAGTTATAGTTTTCCTTAGTTATATCAAAGGATATTTTTCTTAATTTGCCAAATGTAAATGGACTAAATATTTTAACTATAATTCTTGCTTAATAAGTGTTTTGTTATACATAATTTTACTATGTTAAAGTTAAAACCTTCCTTTTCATTTAGACAGAAAAGGGGAGATGATGTGGGATGTCCTTCTGTATATGTGTTGCTTTCATTGGTTGATGAATAAAGTTTTTTTTGGCCAATAAGTTAACAAAGCAAAATAAGGTAGGAAATCTGAATAGAAATATAGAGAAAGAGCAGGGGGAATCAGAGAGATGCGATGTAGCTGCCAAAGAAGTAACATGCCAGCACTGGTAAGCCACAGCCTAGTGGCAATACACAGAAAGCATCCCTGAAGCAGCTGAAGCTCAAGTTACAGTCAGTGTGCATCAAGCAACTGAGTCACAGCTAACAGTAAAAGCTGGGACTGCTCCAACAAGCATAAAACAGAGACTTTCTGTAGAAGTAGGGAAGAAAGGAATCAATGAGTTGTAAGTATTTGAGCAAGAAATGAAAAGGATACTATGTCAGAAAGACCAGCTGCATGGGAGCAAAGGATTTGAGGAAAAGAACAGCCTTTTGAAAACCATTGCTTTGACCTCAGCTAATAGAACAAGCAATGTGTTTTGCTGATTTTGATAAAATAATGTCTCTCAAATAAAATACCAAAAGCAGAGTACAGCATACCTATAGTTAGTCCTGGTGTCAAGGAGTGGATGCCCAGCCAATCCCAGGAGCTCACTGGCCTGCTAGCCCAACTGTGCTGGGAGCTTCAGGTCCAGTAAGAGACACTGTCTCAAAAATTACAGTGGAGAGTAAGAGAGGAAAACACTCAATATCCTCTTCTGAATGCTTCTGCATGCATGGACACATGCATTCAGCTGTGTAAGCATGCACACACCACATACAAAAATCAATACTGCCCCTGCCCCCCGTGTTCCTTCCCTTGAGACACCATTATTGTCCTAATGAGATGCACAGCTTCTCAGTGAAAACACTGAGGATCTGTTGCTTCCCATCATGACCCCAGGGCTGCTGCTGTTCTGTATCACCCAAGAGGGTCAGATTTAAAACTCCAAAAATAGTTTCTACTGCAGACCTATTACCTTCATACAATCATAAATTCAAAAACCAACCAAATAAACAAAACTCAAGTCAATCCAGTTGGTTGGGGCTGTCTGGACAATGAGATGCATAACCACCCTTTAACTGGGCCCGAAAAAAATCCCACTAAATATTTAGCCTCTCTAAATTTCTAAATTCTGTTATGTTTTCAAGATCATTTGCTTTAAAAAAGAAAAAGGAGAGCTCACTGTGAGACTCATACATTGAAGAAAAGTTAAATAAATAATAAAGGCTTTTGATACTCTGTCTGGGAAAAAAAAACGTAATAATGAGGATACAGATTTTACCACTGAAGGATTATGGGTATTGTGAAGAAAATGCTCCATCAATGGTGTTAGCTCTGTCTGACAAGACAAAGAGGGATAAGAAGAAAACTTTGAGGGGCAAGAGACAGGGGGAGGAGGAACAGATTGATTAGCTGTAAATAATGTCCCTGAAAGGATCGCGGTCCTGAGTCACTTCAGCAGCAGAAGGGTGACTGGGGCGCGCCCACTCAGTTCCAAAGCATGACTCACACAGAGCCACTGTGTTGTCAAAATTACACTTTCCCCATCAGCTGAGCTAATAGGCCAGAGTGATGTGACACCGTACTACTCAGGCTTTGTAAGGGGGTGTTCTAACTCGCCCTTTCTGGTGGGGAAAACAAAGGCAGTTCTTTGGAATCGGCCCACTGCAAGAAACAAACCTGTGAGGGACTGGTACCTGTTCTGAGTCTCCAGACTCTTCTTCGTGGAAATATATTTTAAAATGCCCCCATTGGAAGTGGCAATACAGGGTTGCCATCTTTTAAATACCAATGATCATGAGCAGGTATATATGACATTGTTACAAGTCAGCAGATTTTAAGTGGTGCATTCTTGTGACTCAGGGTAGACAAATATGGCTTCTTATTTGTTTTTTGTTTATTATCTAGAGTGATGATGCCAGGAATTTTAAGTGTCCTGTCCTAGGCATTTACTTATTTACTAGAAATAAGTAAAGATAGAATAAAAAATTATCTGAAAAGGAAGGAAAGAAATACTTGGAGTGAGGTTAAGAAGAGGATCCCTACTTTCTGTTTTTATTTTACTCCTGAGCAGAGTCACCACACATCTATCCAGCCCATGGGGTGTCCATCTGGAACGTTCCGTTTCTCCCTCAGCACTTTTAAGTTACTGCCTGCAAAGACTTTCCCAAGAATTAATAGGAGTGAAAGCCCTAGTAAGAGAGGAGAATGCAGATTATTTCCCAAGAAACAAGACAGTTTGTGGTGACCTTAACTAACAGGTGCCAAAAACAAATGTTCCACCATCCCTTGCCTCTCTCCTCTCCAGTGGATCGTAGGCTTCCCAAGACACAACCTTGAGTCCCAGAACACAGCCCTATAAATGTGAACAACGGGAAGACTCTCCCCACCCTCTCCCCTTTTCTATTCTTTCCTCCAGCCCTGAGACTTGTATGAAGCACTTCCAAGCAGGATTTCCTCACAAGAGATGGGTCGAGGCAGAGGAGGGGACAACAGCATCATTGTTCTTAGACAAAGACACAGAGAAAGGCAAGACAGAAGGATAAGTCACCCAGAGGACAGAACGCAGAACCTCATCTGTAATGCAGGGCCTGGCATCCCAGATGTTACCAAAGCGCCGTCCCTCCCTGCAAGAAAAATTGGATTAGTCACCATCCTGTCTCCTAATGGACACACTCTGTGCTCTTTAGAGCTTCATTTACTGGGTTAATAGTGCTTTGCCTGAGTTCCTTTGCTATGGAAAAAAAAAAAAAAACCTGTAAGAAGAAATATTCTGGGTGCAGTCCACAGCCGCTGACACGAGTAATATCGTATTCATCACAGACAGACCTCGTATCTCATTACTACTGAAGAGCTGCCTGGAGGCATCCGAGCCTGGCCAGGCCAGGCCTCTCATGTGGAACGGTTCAGGTATATTGTGAAATGATTTAATGCGATAATAATGTCCACTTTGCGAGATAGATTATGTTTTTTATAGTGGCTGATGGTTAATGAATGATACATTAGCAAACATCACTAAAACATTATGGGAGAATGCAGATGCTGACATGGGGTGCCTTCTCCTGCCACTTCTTGGCTTTCTCCCCAAGTGGTCTTGCCACCACCCTCCCCCCACTTCTTTGCCTAAAGACGGAAGGCAGAACTTACAAAAATCAGAAAACGTAATTTATTTTTCTTTTTTTAAAGAAAGAAAGAATCCCAGCTGTGTGGCCCGGCCTCCAGCCTTTCCGCACCAGAAGGAGGCATGAATACTAAAAGACATTCAAACATGACCTGAAATATCTCTTCTTAAATCAAATGAGAATCAATGAAAGTACGAACCTGAACAAATACATTATATGTTGACCTAGTTTATTAGATGAAGCCGTTTACCCTGATTTGATTTATCTGGCAATACACAGCTCAGCTGTGAAATGAAATAAGCCGAGCCCATTCTCCTTATTTACTGTATCATTCTGGCCCTCGCTAGCATCGCCTGGTTAAGGGCTGTCAGCCTTTCCATTACAAATCTCTCACTGCTGCAGTTCCCCGGCTTTGCTCCCTGCTCTTGCAAAGCATGTCCGACCCCACCCAGGAGGACAACCTTGGACTAGATGGACCTAATTCTGTGGTCGTCTTCATGGTCTTCATGACACTGCTGAGTCACTAGGGACCCTGCAGGTGCTACCACATTGGTAAAGCTTGTTCACACTTAGTAAAGAGGGTAAGTGACCTCTCTTTACATCTTTCTTCCCCCCCTCTTGGCCTTCCCTAAGTGGACATTTCCATGTGGTCCTCTTTTGACTGCTGGTTATCGTGGAAAGCAAATGCCTGCCTGGTTCCCAATGCCCAACTACCATCATCGGGTCTTCATGGACAGTCGGGAATGACGTCATAAAAGGCGTGTGTTCCACAGAGGACGTGCCTAGAGGAAAGAGGACAGAATCTGATCCCCAGATCCAGTGAGGTCATTACAGAAACTCAGAGAAGCAAAGAGATAAGAAGAAGGTGGTTTCATTGATGTTTCATTTAAAAGGTCAGTCCCACCAAGCTTGCAACCTCATGAAACCTGGCATGGGTGAGACCTTCTGGGTGAGTTCCCACACATCTCCAGACTCCAGTGCATGGCACACTGACATCCAGTGCAGAACAGAAGAGCAGAGAGATCTAGCGAACCAGGGAGTGGCACAAGAGCACCCATTGCATCCCTGAGAAGTCCCCACTGCTTCAGCCTGGACTCTGTGATAGCCCTTGGACTCTCTAGTTAACAGCTGACCCTGAAACCTCAAGGGACTTCCAGGTGACGTGGCAGACTGGCTCCAGGCTGGCCCTGTCCTAAAAATGTTACTAAAGTTTTTTAAAAAAAATGAGATTTAAAAAGTTGTGGTCATAGGTACAATAAGAATAAGAGGTGGGCTATATAAACCAGACTGGGGACGCACTGACATGGCCACCTAGAAGAAATGACCATACTGAGAACATGCAAATGCCTCTGGGTGACATCTTACCCAGAGCAGATGGCACTGTTTAATTGAACTCACTTAGAGAAGTTTCATATGACAGGTACAACAGGGGGCAGATGTCACCATCCTAAAAATGGAAAATCTTCACTATAGTTTGGGTCTAGAATTTACCCATAGGTCCCATGCATTAAATGCTTATCCTTTGGTCTGTGGCACTATTGTGAGTTAATGGATCCTTTGGGAGTTGTGGCCTGATGGAAGGTAGGTCATTGGGGTAGGGTGTATCATTGATGAGGAATGTAGACATGTCTCTCCCACAGCCTCCTTTTTCCAGGTTGTCAGGATGGGAGCAATTTTGTTCCACCATATACCCTATTCTATTTTCATCCTTTTAACTTGATTTGTCCCAGATATTTTGTCATTTTAGTAGAAAAAAATAGTCTATGAACAAGCAATGGTACCCCCTCCAGACCCCTTTCCCGACTGTGTTCCTATTGATGGGACAGTAGCAGATATTTTTCAGAATCTATGGAGAAATGCTAGCAATTTAATCCATATATTAAAAGAGTAAGGGAAAATGAGGTATTCATACAAGAAAAACTCAAAACTGCAAGAAAGAAAAACATAAGTGTGTTTACAATAAGCTTGGCAGTGAACAATAGTCATAAGGGTCAGGGCATAATTCTATGTTCAAGGCCATGGGAGGCCTGCCCCTTTCTGAGTGGAGAAAGAGGAGGAGTGAGTGAATGGGGAGTCTGTGGGAGAGAGAACAGAAAGAAATGAGGGAGGGGAAACTGTGGTCAGTATGTAAAATAAAGGAAAGTGTTTATAAGAAAGAGAAAAATGAAATGCAAAGACCTCCCTACCCCCTTCCCCCAGAAAAAAAGGTCAGAACATGTAGACAACAGCAGTTAGAATCTTACTGGGATCA
>JAQHUG010000008.1:15135478-15159359 GCA_028555095.1 Dicrostonyx torquatus | reverse complement strand
GAAAACCTCTGGCCTTGTCACAAAAATACTCATATATTCACAGAAACCTTTGAAATAACTATGGAGCAAAAATGACATCAGAAATTCTCCAAACATAAGATTTAAGTACCTTTTCAAAAATCATTTTAGTATTTTGTGTGTATGAGTGTTTTGCTTGCATGTATGTTTATGTATAACATAAGTGCAGTACCCATGGAGGCCAGAAGAGGGAACCAGATCCCCTAGAACTGGAGTTACAGACAGTTGTGAGCTACCATGCAAGAGCTGGGTATTGAACCCAGGTCCTCTGGAAAAACAGCAAGTGCTCTTAACTACTAAACCATCTCTCGAGTCCTGGGGTTGAGCATCTCAACACCTGACTAAGTGAAGCTACTGGCAAAGCAGGCACCAGCTGTCTTCTAGGCAAGGTGGGTCTCCGATTGCACCTTCTCTCCTTTACATTGTTCTCTTCTTGTTGAAACCACTTCACGAGTTACCTTTAAAACGCATTTCTTTAACCCAAAACCATTTGGGGAGATTTTTCCTCCTCAACTTACAACAGATACAAATGACCCAAGCCTTTATTTTCACATCTGTCATGTACTCAGGGATCTGCCACAGTGTTTGAAGAAAAGGAAAATCAGTTTGGGTTGTTCACACCAGCTGCCCATTGGGCACAATTTAAGCTAGAACCTACTCTGTAATTCTATTGGGCATAACAAAGTCCTACTGAAGGGACCCAGGAGCCAAGTTACCATGATAGGCAATACCATGATACACAGGATCCTCTCATCAGGAGGACCATTCAAGCTCACATTCACATCACAGAGCCATCATTGCCCTGTGCTCTGCTTACCTCAAAGTTACCAGCACAGGGAAAACACCTAAGAGCCTCATGCCAGGATCTGTTATTTCCTGAAGTTCAAATATTTCAGTCCATTCAATCTGTTGAAAGTAGATTCATCAGGATTTCACTTGTGGCCGAGTTTGAACAGCTTTGTAAACCCTTAGAACCCTGAAGATAAGATGGCCTGCCTCGGTAGGTATTAGGGCATAACCTCAATGATACTCATAAGGATTAGATGGCCTGATTTGTATGCTTGAGGAAACTGAGCAAGACACTTCTCATTGTTGCCCAAAGCTACTACAGTTTAGATCACAAATCTTCTGCAAAGGCTCATGTGTCAAATGTTTCATCCCCAGCCCACGGTTGGGAGGGAGTGGGAGCTTGAAGAGTTAGGACCTCATAAAAGAAAAGGGGTCTGTATGGAAGTGGCTTGAAGGGATATTGGTATCCTAGACCCTTCCTCTCCTTGCTCCCCGGATGCCATGAGGCAAGTGACCTCTTGTCATAAGGTCCCGACATAATGTGCTATGCTGCCACAGACCCAAAACATCCTGACCATGTGACCATTGGCTGACATCTCTGAAATCATGAGCCAAATAATTCTCTCCTCTTTGTCACTAGCAGAAAGTAGACTGGTATATCTGCTTGTAAGACATCAGTGAGCTTAGGATATATCCCAGTTTTGCCTGAAAAGGTTTTAGGAAAAAGAAAAGGAATTTTAATGACACATAGAACAAAATTTAACAAAAGGGGAGAGGCATGGTTTGCTTGGCATCACTTTGTTAATGTCCATCCATTTGACTCCTGCGCTCAAAGCCAACCAGGAAACAGGCCTTCCTCTAATGCTCATGTGTGATATTTCCACACTGATTTCTACCCTATCCATCTTAATAACGAACTGATATTTAGCTAAGTGCAAGCTCACCTCAGGTTAAAGATTGCTTCTTCCTTTCTATCATGGGTTTTTGAGAAAGACAAAAAAAAAGAAAAAAGAAAAAAAGAAAAGAAAAGAAAATGTAGTTGTGTACATGACAGCTTCCCATCCTAATAGAGAGCTGGCCTGTGTCCTCAGAGTCTTTTGTCTTCCACTCTTCTTCCTGGAGGATGAACTTCAGCTTCACTGTTGGAGTTTGGAGGCTTCCTGGGACCATCTGAGTAAGTCCAGTGGACTGGGAGGAGGAAGAGAAGAAGACAGACAGAGAGGGAGAGAGGCTAACTTTAAATATTGTAAGACTGCCAGCCCATATCTCCATTCACGGAAGTAAAAACGTTCAGAGAACAATACATTATTCTGGGTTTTCTGTGATGTGCAACTAAACAAAATCCCAGCGATCATGGTGCCTTTTCCCATCCCCTCCTGTGCCAGTGTGACCCACACTTGAAAGATTTCTTCGACTGGGCAGTTGTGGCACACGCCTATCATCCAAGCCCTGAGTCAGAGGCAGACAGATCTCTGTGAGTTCAAGGACAGCCTGCTCTACAAGAGTTAGTTTCAGGACAGGCTCCAAAGCTACAGAGAAACCCTGACTTGAAAAACAAACAAACAAACAAGCAAAAAAAACCAACCAAACACACAAACAAAAAGATTTAATTGTATTTCATCTTTCAACTGCCTGAGTCGATAACACGACTAAATCCCTGTTATGCCTCTTCAAGTCGATTGAACACAACTTTGTAATGTTTTAACACTAATGTTTAAAATTTCAATAGCAGTATATTCTCTTCTAAATTTTAAGTTGGAGTAATAAAGCTGATTGTAAAACAGCAAGAGAATAACTCTAAGTCCCTTTCACCATGTTGTAATCAGTGCTCAGGAGCCCTCGGTAATAAAAGGCCACTAAACATGGGGACTTAGAGACACTTTACTTGGAAGGGATATTAGAGGAAACACATCTTTTAATAAAATAATAACAATGATGAGCCGAGCAGTGGTGGCACACGCCTTTAATCCCAGCACTCGGGAGGCAGAGGCAGGCTGCCTCTGTGAGTTCGAGACCAGCCTGGTGTACAAGAGCTAGTTCCAGGACAGGCTCCAAAGCTACAGAGAAACCCTGTCTCGAAAAACCAAAATAATAATAATAATAACAATGATGATGATGATAATTAAGGAATCTGGTACAACACTGCCTATTCTATAGCCAGGACCCTAGAAGCCTTCTCCTTCAGAGAGGAAGCTTTGGTTTAGCTGAGAGAGCTGGATATCCACATAAGATGTTGTTCCCACACAAGAAGGTGGCCTCACAAGTTTTTAACAGAAAGCCATCCCTTACCTCAGCAGTGGTATGAGAAGAGCCACCTTCATTCCTTCTTCAAACCCTAGAGATAGAGGGTCTCTTTCTTGCCTTTTCCAAGCTGTAGCCTTTCAGGCTATCCTTGGTTCCTTCTCATCTTCCACCATTTCCAAACCCAGTAATGGGGCATCTTCCTCTCGGTAAACTGCCCTTGTCCTTCCACTTGTGAGGTTGCTTCCATTATACCTAAGGAAGACAAGATGACCTCTTGTCATTATCCTGAACTTGGGCACATCTGCCGTCTCTCTTGCCATGCGAGTGGACACTTACAGGCTCCAGAAACAAAGTGCCTTTGGGAACCATGGTTCAGTTTGCCATTCCCTCCACAGCACCTGCCCCGCAAATAAAGATGACTGGAATCCAACAGAATCTACTACTAAGAACCAAAGCCAGTGCCACGTGAGACAGGACAGTAAACCATCTTAACCCAGCTCCCGCTTCTGATACACAGGATCATGAGCTATACTAAAATGTTGGCTGTTGTAAGCAGGGGTGACTTGTAACACAGCGACTGAAACAAGTGTGCCTAGGTTTGGGTTATCCATTCCATTCTCTACATACAGGTGAGCCTTGTGAGAGAAGCATTTGTCTTTGTGTTGGCTCTCAGGCCAAGACTCTCAGAGAACTTCTCGGCTCCTTCCATCAGAGCTGCCAAAGGAAAAGACACCTAGGGAAGACATTGCAACTACTACCATTGAATAGATTTGGCCCTGAGTAGGTAAAAACACTCCGGAACGGCCTCCCCCTGTTCTCTCTGGACTTTTCACCCTCTGCTTTTCTCCAGGTGTCTCCTCAAAACCTGAAGGAAAGATTTGCTTTCAGGGCGGCGTGGGGATTGTGAGTCTGACAAGAAGGAAATTAGCCCCTTCTTCTCCTCTCTCCAGCCTCCATTTTCTGGATAGGAAGGACTTGACCATACACCCACCTGCCCACCAGTCACCCCCACAGTGGTTCTTCCCACCCATAACCCCACTGGTTGTCTTGATGGTCTTTGCCCTCCCTCTGTCACCACAGGAACAAGATGTGCTCTCTGATTTCGTTGTTTGGGAGACTGATGCTGATCCCAAAACATACTGTGTTAATAAACGCTCCTAGACAATTGAAAGCACTCAAGGGTCCCTTTAAAACTACAAAAGGCTTTCCAGATGAAATGTCGCTTGTTTACTGGAGCTTGACTGGAGACATTTCATTTCCTGGAATGCACACTTCAATTCTTCATGAGCGCAGGCCAGTTGTTTTGTTAGAGAGACACAAGTCCCTGGGAGTGGAGGAAGAAGGGACACTAGCATGGAAGGAGGTCATCGCAGCCTAACTCAGGACATTGTAGGAATCCCAGTGCCCATCGCCCTCTGTGCTGGAGCTCAAAAAATCCTCTAGGCTCTTCAGACTCTCAGCTGATGTTGATTAAGGTCAACTCCTACCAAAGTATTTGATTTATTAGGTAATTTTGGAAAACTCCCTCAAAATGGTGGCTCTCTAACTGGACTTGTGGAGGGGCCAAGAATTTGAGAATGGGCATGTGAAAGTACTCTTTATGGAATGAAGAAATGGGGACATCCCCAGCCCCAAGCTCAGCACTACAGACTTATGCAAGATCATGTTGCACATCTTTGGCCCTAAACCCACGTCTTGTTTCAATGCGAAAGGTTGGAACCAGAGCAGAAAATCATCTTGGTTGGTGAGTTTTAGTAATGTCTACTGAGATCAGAGGGGTCCAGAGTGGAGGACAAGTAACTTCCTGTCGTTTATCTCCTTTAGACTTGCCTCAATTTTGCCTGAAGCAAATTTTTATTTGCTTGCTTGTGGGGCTTGGGGATTGTTTTTTGGGAGGGGGCATTATTTATTATTATTTTGAAGGGTTTGTTATTTTTGCTTTTAATCAAGGTCTGATTGTATTGTCCTGGCTGGCCTGGAACTCTCAATATAGACCAGGTTGGCCTCAAACTCAGAGATCTGGATGCTCTTTCTCTCATGTGCTAAGAGTTGGTCACAGAAGAGCTCTATGGGTGGACAATATTAGGACAGCCCTTCATCTTCCTTTCTCTAGGGTTAAGGTATTCATAGGATATAGAGTTTGTAGTTGCAAAATGGAAAGTTCCTTGAAACTGGGACAAGTTTTGTCCAGCCCTGCAAGGCTAGCATGATGGGTAGAAAATGGAAAACGAATGACAAGCATTGAACTACAGCCGTGGGACATGCACAGACGAGACCAGAGAGCAGGAGGAAGCAGCGATAAATTGAACAGTTTCCAAAACAAGCACCAAAGCTGATATTAAAAGAATCAGTAGCAATCACTAATAATACAAGAGATAAAGCATCCTAGGAGAACTTACAAACACTTGCTGAAACTCAATGCCCAACCCATGGAAGCAGTGCTGACTATTTCAGTTATTCTGTGTTGTTCCTCATGGATAATGGACAGCCATTGCAAGATTTAATAAGGAGAAGAAAGCTCACATACCATCAGGTTTGCCACAGGCCTCACTGCCAAGTTGTCTGTCTGTTATGAGAGTGCCAACTCTACTCCATACTGGCTCCTAACCAAAATCCCTTTCAGACACAGAGGACCAAGCCACTCTTTCTGCCATCCACACATGGAAATCTGCATGGAAATCTGCCAGTCTTCAATAACTAGTGATGGGCGCATGTAAGCGATCCCTACACACTTTCACGGCTATTTGAGAATGCCCTGGAATCTAGTCACACACCCCAGTCATGAGAAAAGGGCTGGCGTCCCCTGTAGCCATATTTACTCAGCTTTCTAGAACTCTCTGTGATTCTTTTGTCTTCATCCTTTCGAGATGTGTCAATCTGAAGGAGACATGAGTTCCTAAGCTGTCATTTCTTAAACTGGGAGGCCAGAATCACAGTGTTATCTGGCAATTAATCAGAAAAGCCAGCTTTCTGGTCCCGTTCAGACCTACTGAATTAGAACCTCTCGAATAGGGGCTGGGCACTCATGGGATTCTGCCACACAGAGCCCCAGAGCCACGCTAGGGTCTCTCCCCACCTTGCCAGACCATGAGAAGTAGCCTGGTGTGGGGTCACAGATCTGTTAAGTTAGAGAAAGGTGGAAGTAAAAAGATCAAGAGTTCAAGGTCAGTCTCAGCTATAGTGAGAATTTGAGGCCAATCTTAGTTATCTAAGACCCTGTCTGGGAAGGTGAGGGAAAGAGAAACTAAAAAGCAAATTAAACCAAACCCTGACCTCTCAAGTTAAGAGTATTCCAAATCCAGACTCCTCTCTGCCTCTTTGACCCTTTCCGCTGGCGTGTGGGCAGACTTGCTCATTGGTCTCACTCCAAGTCAGATATCCACCCAGCTTACCAGCCTTCTCAAGATTCTGCATTTAATCTCTTAACAGCTCGCATTCCCTAGGTGCCATGAGCCTACATTTCCCCTGCCTCTCCCATTCTAAACTCAAATTAGTGATTGCCCTCTCAAATGTATCTGCAGATTGCTAAAACGCATCCTGGCAAGCCACATCATCTCTAGGCAGGAGTTGGCCCCAGAGTATCTTCTTCCTTTCCTTCCTCCTTCTTTCCTTCCTTTCTTCCTCACTTCTTCCTTTTATCCCTTTCTTCCTTGGTCCCTTCTGTCTTCCCCCTTCTCCCCTCTTCCTTCCTTCCCTGCTCCCTCCCATCTTCCCTCCTCAATTCTACCCCTCCCCTTCTCGATCCTTTCTTCACCTCCCCCACCTTGTCTCAGCTGCCTCCCAACTGGACTGTCCTGAGCAGCTTCCATCCTCAGACACAGCCCATTCTATGAACTTCTGGAGGAACCCTTGCCATAAATAGAGCTGTACCAATGTTTGTGCCCAGCCAGGGCCCCCAGCTGTCATTCAGAGCCACTGCGGAGTGTGTTAAGATGCATGCTTTCAGACCAAACGGTGGGGGTCCTAACTCCTCCTCCGGACAGTCTTTTACATGTCTGTGGACAATTATCACCACCTTCCCCGGCTTCTTTTCACCAAGCCGTAAATCAAAACCATCACTCTTCTCTTAGTATTTTATGTGTATGTAGCCCCTGTCCTGCTCTTCAGCGACTCTGTTTCTTTGTTGTCTCTTTTCAAATGTCTGGCTTAAATCATTGCCAGGGTAGGGCATCTGCTTAACTCAGCCGCAGGACACCTCCAGTTGTCTCCACACACAGTATTACTTGGGGAAGGGGGCTTTTTCCCCACTAGAACCAATCAATGTTTGGAGATGTGCTAAATTCTTGCTTTAATTACACCACCATCACCATAATTTTTAAAGAAACCTTGGAAAATAAACATATACAGTGGTTTTACCCCCAAATACTCGGAATTTTCAGACTGTGGAAGCCCTCTGAAGGAGGCTGGGGCTTGTGAAATTCTCTGGTCATTCTTTTGATTGACCATCTCTAAGGTACCTCTGATCTTGTTTTTTTGTTTTGTTTTGTTTTTAAGAGAGAGAGAGAAAGAAAAGAAAATCTTTGGCACTGAACTGTGAAAATGTTTCTGTCTTAATTAACTAGATATTAACCATGCAGACTTTCTTTAGTAAATAAGCAGAAAATGATTAGACTATTTCCTTTTTTTTTTGCAGAATTAAAGAGCTTTCCAATCCCCTCATACCATTTTAATGCACAATTTCAAATACAAATATAAATAGACCAACAATGGTTATACATCTACTTCATTCAAGTAGTATCATGGGAAAATGTCTTTTCAAAGGTTTGAAACTAGATGAGCGTATACCTCAACGAAAGAGAAAAGTTTTCTCTGCGGTTGTTTCCTACAGTTGACCTTGGCACTTTCACTGGAAATCAGGTTTTTTAATTGTTTTTGTTGAGCTATATATTTTTCTTCACTCCCCTCTCCTCCTCTACCCTCCACTTCTACTCTCTCCCAAGGACCCTATGCTCCCAATTTACTCAGGAGATCTTGCCTTTTTCTACTTTTTATGTAGTTTAGATCCATGTATGTCTCTTAGGTCCTCACTGTTGTCTAGGTTCTCTGGGGTTGTCAATTGTAGGCTGGTTTTTCTTTGCTTTTTGTCTAAAAGTCACTTATGAGTGAGTACATATGATATTTGACCTTTCTGGGCCTGGGATACCTCACTCAATATGTTGTTTTCTAGATCCATCCATTTGCTTGCAAATTTCAAGGTGTCATTATTTTTTTCTGCTGTGTAGTACTCCATTGTGTAAATGTACCACATTTTCCTTATCCATTCTTAAGTCAAGGGGAATTTAAGTTGTTCCCGGGTTCTGGCTATGACAAAGCTGATATGAACATAGTTGAGTACATGTCCTTGTGGTGTGATAGGGAATCCAAAAGTGGTATTGGTGGGTCTTGATCTCCTGAAACTGAGAAGCTTCTGTAAAGCAAAGGACACAGTCAACAAGACAAAACAGTAGCCTACAGAATGGGAAAAGATCTTCACCAACTCCACATTGGGCAGAGGGCTGATCTCCAAAATATACAAAGAACCCAAAAAATTGGTCATCAAAAGAACAAATAATCCAATAAAAAATGGGGTGGGGGATACAGACCTAAACTCTCCACAGATGAATCTAAAATGGCTGAAAGACACTTAAGGAAATGCTCAACATCCTTAGCCATCAGAGAAATGCATATCAAAACAACTCTGAGATTCCATCCTATACCTGTAAGAATGGCCAAGATCAAAAACACTGATGATAACTTATGCTGGAAAGGATGTGGGGAAAAGGGAACACTTCTGCATTGCTGGTGAGAGTGCAAACCGGTACAGCTACTTTGGATATTGGTATGGCAATTTCTGAGAAAATTTGGAAATCATTTTTTAAAACACATTCATAACATAGAGGCCTATTTCCCAGCTCTTTTCCTACCCAAAACAACCATATATCCTAAAGGTGGCACAAAAGAATACTAAAAGGTGGAAGGCCTGGCGGTGCACCTTTAATCCCAGCACTCGGAAGGCAGAAGCAGGCAGATCACTGTGAGTTCAAGGCCGACCTGGTCTACAGAGCAAGTTCCAGAATTGGCTCCATAGCTACTGGTAAACCTTGTCTCAAAAAAACAAGAAAAATAAAGGTCATAAAAGGTGGGAAATGACAATTATGTGATTTGGGGCCCCAGAATGAGAGACATCAAGAGTGAGCAACAGAGTGTCTTAATCCCTACTCAATAGAACCAGGAACCCCATGGAGCTCTGACTGCATCAGAGCAACAGAAGACAGCCCAGACATACCCTGGTCCTCCACCAGAATGAACAGGAGTCAGTAAACAGAAGAAAATCACCACTCTTGACCTTACAGAGTGGTGGGATCCAGCATCCTAGAGACCTGCCAACACTCAGCCACCTGAGAGATGGCTTCCTACCCAGCAGTCTTCAGCATCCTTAGTCTAAGTACAACCTGGCAACAAGAGGCCACAAACTGTTGCCCAATACTAGTGGAAAACTCACCTGGAAAGCCCCTCTGCCAGCCTCAGAAGACACAAGTGACAGGCTTAGTGTTTGACCAAGCAGACAACAGACACAGAAGTCTCTACAAATCAAATGCCAATCAGAAATACAGCCTGCCAACTTAGAGAGAACTTACCTCTTAGAGTGAGTGTTGGACAACAAGAGACTGAAATAAGAACCGGAGCCCATAACACCATTCTCAGAAGACCTAAGCTATTAGAGGAATGACCTATTGTGCAGAGAAAATCACAACATAAATGAAACAAGACAGCCAGCTCACAACAGCACTCCACAAACACAGGGTCATTTGGAAGGATTTTACACCAGCCCTCATAGAACCATAGAACCACTTCAGCAACCAATTAGAAATTCTCTAAAAAGTAAGGAGAGAGAGAGAGAGAGAGAGAGAGAGAGAGAGAGAGAGAGAGAGAGAGAGATTTAGAAAATCTTGGGAAAGAGATGGAAGCTATTGCTGTCAATCAAATATAACATAGCCTTGAATGCAGACTGAGCACTACAAACCTGCGTCATAACTGCCAAGGAATCCAAGAATGCCTGGTTTGGTAATATCAGCTCTCAGTTTTGGGCAAAGCTCTCAGATGAATGAAACCCAAATCTTGAAACCTTTCTCCAAAAGTTCCAGATTCTAGAAGTGCCACCTTCCGAGTGGCACAAGGAGAATGGAAATCTTGAGCAATTGGTAATGGAGTAATTTCTAGAATACACAAGAAAACCAACAAACTGAACTCCTGCCTATAGGTTTTCAAACATTTTAACTTGGACAGTGGGTCCCCGGAGTGTGAGATGCCTGAACACCAGCAGGGTTCCAGCCCCAAACCAGGTACATTGGTTCAGTCTGAAATGTCCACGACAGGCTCCTGGGTTGGAATGGGTGGCACCCAGATGGTGGCACCATTTTGGGTACAGATGTATAGACTTGCTAGCAGAGCTAGATAGCTGGTGGCAGGCCTTGAAGTGACATCTGCTGGTGGTGGCAACCTGAGCTTTCTGCATCGTGGTCCAGTTGCAATGTGAAAAGCAACAGCCAAAACTGCCAACGGCCACAGCAGGAGCAGCTACTGCCATCCCTGCCATGGCAGACTACATTCTCTGAAACTAGGAACCAGAATGAAGCCTTCTTCTCTTAAGTTGGTATCGTCTCACTAGGATGAGAAAAGTGACTGACAGTGATTGGTTCTGGCTTTGTGTGCTGGCCCTGCACCTATGCTTAGATGGTCAGCAAGTTTCTGATGGGATACTGGAGCAACTAGTCTGTGGCTTGATTCTTGAGAACCAAATTTGAAAGCCAGTCACTCTGGAGTGGATCCTGTGAGACCTGAGAGCAAGATGACTCAGTAACCCTCCCCAAAGACATCACAATAATGTATGAAACGCTTCCAGAAACTATTATAAAAAAAGGATTTGGAGTTTGTCAGGACCACAGAGAAATGATAAATGCTTGGGATGATGTAGAAATGTAGAAACTTAACCTAACTCAAACATTCGAACGTATGCAATGTGTCCAAACATCCCATTACTCTGCTAATACATATAGTTATATTTATTTATGTACCAGTAAAAAATAAGTTTTGAAAAACTTGAATGAGTGAAAAACCATTCAAAACATCATTAATGTGTGTAATTAAAACAAGAACTTATGAGCCCATGGAAAAATACTACAGTATGTTTTTTTTTTCTCTTGCTCTCTTAAGAATTGTCCCCATTTGTTTCCTATTCTATCAGTGACATACATCAGGGTGATATTGAAGGAATGATGCCTGCTCTACAGATTTCTCTTTAAATCACTTCTCCAAAAGCAGGTACTGTTACAAATCTGATGGCATGATATGAGTAAAACTTATTTTGCATCATAAGTTTTCTAAGAAAATCCCACTCCATATTTAATCAAGAGCTCCACATTGTTTAAACCTAGAGGTTCATCAGCTAATGGCTGAAAATGTTGACATAGTAGTATTTGAACGTGAGCTATTTGTGCACATCATTTGGAGAAAATGGGGTTTGGGGGTGGGCTTCAGTCTCACCCTAAACAATTGACTAGCCTTTCAGAAGATGCCTGACATGAATTCATCTATATATCGTGCCTCAAACCACACCCTCAGAAAGAGCTGTCAACAAAACAACCCACTTACGTTTCCGTTCACTGACTTTAGTAGCAATGGGAAAGGATGCTGCAAACCACTTTACAGACTCAAAACACAGCCTGTCCACCCTTTTCCCATTCCCATTTATCCTTTTGCAAATTATTCTTTTCTTTTAAGAAAAGAAAAAAAGAGAGAGAGGGCTCTTATTGATAATCAGTTTCCCGTGAAGGTGCATTTTCAGAGCGCCCGATGCCCCTCGGTAGTGCCTTTCCAATCTGAGCAGGCTTGTTTTGTCTGGCAAATGAATTATGTAAACCTTACCCACCAGAAACTGTTTCAAGTCAATTAATTGTTGTAATTACTTAAGATTTCTTTTTAATGAATATGGCTCTCCAGGGATTTGGTGATATCCTGTCATCTGTAGGGCCTGATAAATGAAATGTGATTTGTGGCTCACTGCAAACTGAACCCTCGTACATGGGCAATGTCTGCATCCTGTGTGCTCGTTAAGTGGAAGCGATGCCCTTGATGGAAGCAGGGACATTCATTATGGATAGTTCCCAGTTAGCTTGGACGTGAAGGCACAAATGGGCTGCACTCACCCTTCCCACTCTCCTTCTCTCTTCGGTCCCTCTGGAAAGGAATTAACCAAGCACACGACCTCAGCGAAGCCACACATCATGTCACTATCAGTCTCATCGTTCCGTCTCTCATCTCCATTAGATTCAATAAATTGAGGTCTCAGGCAGCTGTTTGGGATGGTACTGGAAGCTAATACAAAAAAATGAAGGATTAGTTTTCCAATCTTTCTGCTCTTGCTCTCCCTTTCCTTCTCCTGGACTTGCACCCCACCCCCACCCCCTCACCATTTTAAGGGGTCATCTCTCTAGGAGTTGACAAAATCTTGTCTCTTTCATAGATGCCTCATTTCTAGATGCTTAGTACACTACATCTTGTCTGTACATGAAGAAATCTGAAATAGCGCTGCAGTGTTCTGTAAAACAACATCCCAGTCTTCTGAAATAGAAGCATATCTACCCTAGCCGACCAAACTCTCTATAAAGCACATTTCTTGACAAATCATTCTTCTTCTGAGATATTGTTTTTACCCAGTAGATCAGACAGCCCAGGTCAACAAAATGGTGTGTTTCATGTGGGACATTTCCCCATCGTGGACAGTGTAATCATGAAAAGGCTTCTAGTCATAGTTTTCAGGGAATAAAAGTAAACATTAACCGATCCACAAAAATATAACAGAATTAGAATCTTCCTTATCAATGCAAATATCTGAGACACTGCAAATAAAATGATTTGGCCTTTGAAATCTATCACTTTTGCTGAATTTTTTACAAGATCATGAGAAACTGGTTATGATGTATACCTGAGTCTTACCAACTAGAATTATTCTGCAAAATAGCCCATTGTAACTAAAGTAGTGATTGTTGAATGAAAACAATTAAAATTCTATTTCCTTATCCATTTCTCTACAAATTCAGTGTCTCTGAATGCAGTTTGCTTCATCATAGATAAGAGAAAACAGATTTTCAAAACTGTAAGACTTTTCATACTGTAATTTTCATCATCCTAGTGTCCTAAATTTAGAAAAATTTAGGGATGCCCAAAATTTTGAAATTCAGAACTACTCATTCAGTGGATAAATATTTTTTGGTGGCTGATAAATACCTAAGCCTTTGGGGGGATGACAGACATGGCACAGTGATCAAGAGAGCTCCCTGATCTTTCCAGAGGACATTAGTTTGGCTCCCAGCACCCATGTCAGGCAGCTGACAATTATCTTAACTCCAGCTCTGGGAGATTCAACACCTCAGGCCTCCAAGGGCACCTGTACTCATGGCCACATAGCCACATACAAACACATACCATATACCAGAGGCACTAGATTCAATATTAGTGGTGTTAGAACAAGTCTTCTACTGAAAGTATTCGCAGAAAGGCATAGAAGTACTGAACAACAAGCCCTAACAATTAATAAAATATCCGCTACTGTAGATAAGTCACTTTTTTTTTTAATGGTGAGAATGGTACTCACAGTGGTTAAATAACTTGTCTAAAGCCAAGCAGAAAGTAATTAAACAAAGCTTTCTGCTTCACCAAATCTTGTCACCTAAAACCTCTTCAAAAGCACATTCCAACCATCTTCTCTCTCATGAAAAGTCCTTGTGCCTGACAACACCTATCAGCAATGTATGAGAGCTCAAGTACCCCATATTTTATTTCTCTGCAAGTATGTCTTTTATATATTTTTAATGATTTATCTAGTTTATGTGTATGAGTTTTTGCCTGCATGTATGTATGAGCACCCGTGTCTAGTGCCTGCAAGGGTCAGATGAGCATCAGAGGCCCTGGGATTAGAGTTAAGGGTGACTGTGAACCTCATTGTGGATGCTGGGAACAACATGCAGGCCCTCGCAAGAGCAGCCAGCGTTCTCAACTGCTGAGCTGTCTCTCCAGTCTCTCAAGTGCTTCTTTCCTGGGAAGTCTAGTCTCTGTCTGTCTGTTTCTCTCTGTCTCACTCAGTTTCTCTCTCTGTCTCTCTCATTTTTAGACACATTTAAAACTGTCTTTTCAAACTCATAGAGTATTCTTGTTGCAATTTTCACTCAAATTTTATAAAGTATAATGTAAAACTATTCTACTTACATATTTTATACTCAGTTTCTTCATCCAAGAAAATTGCCTTTCTTCTAATTTATCAACTTTTATCTTTTAAAAAAAATTATTCCATTTATATAGATGGTGAAGATTTCCGGCTAAATGTTTTTCTACAAGTTATTAGCTCCATTAGTTAAAAGATACATTTCCACTAAATTTTCTTTCCAACAATTGTTAATAATCAGAAAGTTTGATTTGCCCTTTTCTAATGCTTTTTTAACCAATAAGACAAATATTCAGCTGCTCATCCAAATATGTCCTTTCCCTTTTCTTGTACATAGGATGCTCAGACTTGTCAGCCGACTTTGCCACTGTCTACAGCCAAGAGATTCTGATGGGATATGTGTAGGCCACAGCCACCTTCTGTCCTGGAACACAGACATGAGATGAATTCTGTTTAACCACAAAGTAAGTAAGCAGACCAGAGTTACAGTTAGCAAATTATGGTTGTAAGCCAAATCTTGGTTTTGTATGGTCCATGAGCTAAGAATGATTTTACAGTTTTAAATTGATTTTTTTTTTTTAAAAAAAAGGATGAATGAATGGGAGAAGCAAAAGAGGGAAGAGAAAGAGGAAAACATGCGCAATGCCAAAGGTAAAATATTTACTGTGTGGCCCATGTTAACCCAGCTGCGTTCTAGAGCAGAGGGAGATGAATACCAGAGGAAACCTGAAGCTAAGTCACCACGCGGAGGAGAGAGTTCCAGAATCCCTCACTACTGATCTCTAAATTGCCCTAGAGAATAAAATAAATTTCTTCTGTTTCAATCTGTTGTGTTCAAGGTCTCATCATTGAAAGAACCATTAATCACCCACACAAATGACTTTTTAGTTTTTCATTTGCTCGCTTGCAATTTCTGTGTAGAAATCTGTGTTATATGTAGGCAACAGCAACTTTTTCTGCCTCTCAGAAACAAAAAACCTCACCTCTCTCAGCCTCCGTAAGTCTTATGTACTATCTGGATCTTTCTAAACATTGCACATTGCCGGGAAACATCCTTCGGTTCTTCGTTCTAATGATGACTCAACTCCTCTCTATCTCCTGAACTTTAGATCGTAGACTGTTTCAGTTTTTTAAGTTTTGACATCAGTGATTCCACTTTTATGAAAAAAATTGAAAACTCTATTTACATTTAAAGATCGTGCAACATAGAAAAGAACAGTACTGTGGGAGATTTGTACACTGCAAAGATTTGTCACTGGTATTAGTTTAATAAATGCTGATTGGCCAGTAGCCAGACAGGAAGTATAGGCAGGGCCACCAGAGTAGGAGAATTCTGGGAAGAGGAAAGGCAGAGATGCAGTCACCAGCCAGATGCAAAGGAAGCAAGATAAGAATTCCTCGCTGAGAAAAGGTACCAAGCCACGTGGCTAAACACAGACAAAAATTATGGGTTAATTTAAGTTATGAGAAGTAGTGAATAATAACCTTGACCTAATAGGCCAAACAGTTTATATTTATTATACTCCTCTGTGTGTTTCTTTGGGACTGACCTGCTGTGGTACCTGGAGGGACAGAAACTTCTGTCTACAAAACAGTGGATTGAAACTCAGAGAGATGTTTGCTGGGGTCACTGAGGATTTGAGGGGTGTGAGTCATTTATTTATTTATTATTTATTTATATATTGTGGAGTCACCTAAAAAAGGAGTCTCAGTTAAGAGATTTCCCAGATCATATTGGTCTGTGAACATGTCTGTGAGGAACTGTCTTGATTGTTACTTGATGTAGAGGACCAAGCCTACTATAGGCTGCACCATTCCCTAGGCAGATGGCCCTGGGTCATATAAGAAAGCTATAGCATATAAATCATTTTGTTTTGATTTCTTCCATGATATTATCCAAATATCTACTTCTTGTTGTGTATGATAGTTCATGTTTTCTTTGTTCATTTTGTTTTAGTGTTTAGACTGTTCAGATAAATTTATGTACATTCTATTTAAAGTATTCAACTTCCACAATATTTGATGAAATAATCACTTTCTTAAACTATTTCTTTATCTTCTTTTATTTTCATTTTTCCTGTTGTCCAAATCTAGAATTTTTAATCTTTCAGATTTTTGTTTTTGATTAAAATATATTTATATCATTTTACCTCTTGTTTTCCCTACAATCCCTCCTTGTAGCCTCCTCAAAGTTATTGAGTTTGTTCCTACACACACACTGCCACCTGAGTCTGTTTAGTGTTACTTATGTGTCTATGTTTCTAGGGCTGATCACTTGGTATTGGAATACCATTTAAAGGGCTCATGCGTGGGGAAGACTAAATCCCCCTCCCTCAGTTGTCCTTAAGTCCCATCAGATTTCATTCATATATTTTGAGATGTCAACTGGTGTTGAAATTGTTCAAAAAGCATGCTTTTGAATTCATTAATATTATTTCATTTGTTTTCTAGAAAATGTATTTTGTATATTGCTATATAATATACAATTATAATTAGAGTGCTAGATTAGAGATGTGCCACCACACCTATTTGGCTCTCTTATTGAGCATCTTAATTCCTGTTGTTTATACTTCTATGTGATCGAAATTTTTATGCTATTGATATACTTCTGGGCATTATTAGTCACATTCCCTAGAGGGTTTGAGATAGAGTGGTCTTCTTTATTTTAAAATATTGTTTTATACTTCTGGTTTCCCTGAAAGCAAATCTTAGACAAGTGCCTGTGTACAGACTATCATCTGAGATGTGTGTAAATGAGGGTGTGGCTTGTGATACTGAAAAGGAGCAAAGCCAGGAGGAGACAAGTTAATAAGTGAGCTGGTGCAATGCGGAACCAGAGATGAACCAGTGAGAATATGTCTTTGGAACATCCTACTGAAGAAAAAGAAGCAGATCTAAGAGCATGAACACTCCCCACTGTGTTAAAGCCTTAGTCGTCTGGGCAGTCATGCCTATGAGTTAAGAGAACTGGGTTGATCTTCAAAGCAGAGAAGTTTGGAGAGGTAGTAGCAATGACAACCTGTGGCCATTTGAAGATGCCATTCATTCCCTCCAGCAGCAGGTGACCCTGGACCAGGCGGTAAATGCAATCAAGGCTCTGCCTCCGCTGGGGAACAGAGGTGTCCCAAGCACTTTAGTGGGGCTTAACTTTTAAAATGCCTTTAGATTTTAACAGCAATATTCATGACATGCTAAAATATTCACTCTGAGCTCTTACGTGTAAGTTTTATCTTTAGGAAGTTTTGTACTTTGGGACACTAAAAATATTTTTAATGCAGCAGTTTCACAAATGTCCTCTGTCCACTCAATTTGTGCATTCTCTGGTGTGTTATGGTTCAAGGCATTAGCATTCCTATACTCATTTGACATTTTTAATTTTGATATAATTTCAGACAGAAGAAAATGAAAGGCAGAATGGAGACCTCCTGTGTAAACTCTATTCAGACTCAAGTTTTATGTCAAGACTCTGTTCCTTTGGTCTGTTAGTCTGTCCTCTGGGTCACATCTTGTCTTGATAAAGGGAGCTCTGTGACAAACTTTAAAGTCTTCCATTTCATCACTCTTTTTAAGGCTATTTTTGCCTTATTTCCTACGCATTTCTCTTTTCTGTGGGTTGGCTGGTCTTAGAAACCCAGATTCTCACGTAGCCCAGATTGGACTCAAATTTATTATGTACCCAGAGTTGACCTTGAACTCCTGAGCCTCCTGCCTCCAAGTCCCACGTGCTTCAATTACAGATGTATACCAGCATGCCCAATGACTTTCATAACATTTTAACATAGAGATTTGAAGTTGTAAATTTCTGATAATATTTATGCCAGTTGTCAATAAATTTTCTGTCTCTGTGATTTATTTGACTTTTGTAATTCTTAGAAGTGTGTTGACTCATTTCCAAATATTTCCAAATATTTAGTATTTTTATTAAGACCCTTTTGTTTTTTGTTTGTTTTTGTTTTTGTTTTGAGACAGGGTTTCTCTGTGTCCTGGAACTTCTTCTTAGACCAGACTGACCTTGGACTCACAGAGATCCACCTTTCTCTGAGTCCTGATTACTTAAATTAAAGGCATGTACCACCACTGCCTTTAAAATAAAAATAAAATTTTGTTTTATTTTAAACAAAATTTATCATAATCAAAGGACATTCTAGAAAAATTTGTAATATCAATCCCTTATAGGTTAACCTTCATGTTATAGTATCAGAAATACCATGTTCACTGAGAATAATAGACATATTGAGTTGATGAATATGGTAGTTATAAATGCATAATATAGTTCAAAATGACCAGCAAGGGTTCTCCATGACTTATTAATATTTTTGTTGGATTATATATAAATTGCACACTGAGAGAGGCCTGCATCAGTCTCAAGCTTTTCTGGAAACAACAAGTTCTTTCCTTTTCATCATTATAGAAAATGGTTAGCCCTCACACCCCTGTTTTTCTTGAAGTCTACTGTATCTGATGTGAATTCTGTTCTTTTCCTATGGTTACTGTTTGCATGCTACTTTTCCTTTTGTTCTGTGTCTTTATGTTGGAAGCACATTTCTCCAGTAACACATAGCTAGGTCTTACTGTCCACTCTGGCCATCGCTGCCTTTCACTGGTGTGTTTAGTCCTCCAATGTTAACTACATGTGCCTCTATATGCTCTCAATTGGCCTGTTTTACTCTTGGTTTGCTACTTGCCCTCTTTTGATTTTGGTTCCCTGATCTTCTTTCCTTGCCTTATTTTAGATTGTCAAGTATCTTTTTAAATTTTTTAATTTACCAGCTTTTTAGCTTTACTGTGCTGCATAGTTTAAGTCTGTTGAATCCTGGTTATAATATGCACCTTAATTTCCAATATTTTGCAATCCTCGCTGTACTCCTTCCTATCTTCCATACCATAGTTTACATGCGCATTACATCTCTATACTATACATTTTACTCAGAGGAAAATTATGTAATTACCACAAACAGACCTATGTAGTTTCAAAGAAAATTTTAAAAATTATTTCATATTTACCTGTACATTTACCATCTTTAATGCCTTTCATTCCTTCCCCAAAATAGACGTCTCCATCTGGTCTGACTTACTTTCCATCAAAAGATCATCATTAGTGTCGCTAGTGAATTGCTGCTGTTGACAAAATCTCTTGATTGTTTTTATTTTGAAAACATTTTTCTTTGCCCTTGTTTATATGGAACAAATTTAATAAATACAGAATTTGATGCTGACAGTTGTTCGTTCTTTTAAAACTCTAAAGAGTTTTGGTCTCCCTGGTTTCTTCTGAGAAATCAGTGACTCTACCAAATCTGTTTCTCTTGCCTACAAAGTGCCTTTCCCTGCTATTTTATAGATTTTCTCGCTCCATCATGTCTACTTCAAACTGCTTTTCTTCTCATTCCTCTCTTTACTTTATGAGAATCAGATTATAACTATCTCCCAGGCATTGGTGCTCACCATAGCTTCATAAAGGTTTACCAAAGCTTCTCTCAAAATCGTTGTATCTTTTGTCACTCACTCTTCTATCAAATCTGGGATGCTACCAAAAGCATGCAGCAAAGTTTAAATTTTTTATGTATTGTATCTTTACTGATACAATTCGTTGTTTTTTAATGGTTTATGCTTTTCTGGTAAGATTTCCTTTATACCCATTCATTCAAAATCTCTTTTCCTGTATATGAACAATAATTACAGTGTTTGTATTGAAAACCTTGTTTGATTGAACAATCTGGGTCATTCTGAGACTGTTTCATTGGCTTTTTGCTTGCTTGAGTATGAATCACAGTTTCCCACTTCTCCATGGGTGTGGCAGCTTTAGATTGTATCCTGAAGGTTAGAAATGATACACTGTCAGGCAAATGGATGGATCTAGAAAACATCATATTGAGTGAGGTAACCCAGACCCAAAAAGACAATTGTCACATGTACTCACTCATAAAGCAAAGAAAACCAGCCAAAAACCACAATCCCAGAGAACCTAGAAAACAACAAGGACCCTAAGAGAGACACACATGGATCTAATCTATATGGATAGTAGAGAAAAAAGATTTCCTGAGTAAATTGGGAGTATGGGACATTGGGAGAGGGTTGAAGAGGAGGAGAGAGGCAGGGAGGGGAGCAGAGAAAAATGTAGAGCTCAATAAAAATCAATAAAAAATGCTATGCTGTCAAATCTATATTCTGTTTATCTCCCTAAAATGTAGTTGTCAAGCAAGTAACTAAGTCTAAAGCCTTTTAGCTGTGGTTGGACTGCTTGAAGTCCCCCTCCAAATGAGCTGTTCAGGGTTATTCAGGATGGTTCCTTGTGTAGATTTTTGAGATTCTCCTCTTCCTTAGTGTTATCCTTCCTGGGACTTACCATTTCAGTTTCCAGCTGCAAAAGAATGATTCCTGAACTCAAGAAGATGATGAATTCCTAAGCTTTAGCAAGTTTATACATGTAATGACCAGGTTTTTCTCCTAAGCTAAAATATTATAAATATGAAATTGGTTCCATCGTTTGGTTTAGCTTTTAATATTTCTCTAGCATTTCTTGTAGATCGAGGGCATTGTCCAACTCATCATTTACGATAGTGAGCATTTCACAAACTTAAGAATGTAAGTTATACCAAAATACATTATCCAAGGAAAGCTTCCTCACATTACATAAATATTACCCAAAGCAACCAAACAGGCCTCTCAATACAGCATATCCTGCCTATAAATGATATAGCTGTTATCTAAAATGAAATGACATTTCTGTGATTGTCGAACTCTTTCTACTTTGATTCCTATATAGAAATAAAAGAATTTCAACACTTTTTGCTTGAAACAAAAGTGTATTTTCCTGTGGACATCTTACAAACTGCCAGGGGCTGCTGGCAGTCTGAAGGGCCCAGGGGAAGCTCAGCTGTCTGTTTGGACCTCAAATGTTCCTTTCTTATTTCTTCCTCATGAAAATCTCCTCCGCATTATCTTTGTAGTTCTTTGGTCTCTTTTTGGCCTTCATCTCAGACAGACAAATGTTCCAGGTTTAGTTCTTAGAGAACTTCCCAGACACTGATAATAAAAACTGAGATTTTTCCTAGACCTAATCCAACTTGGAGCCACTGACACCAAGTTCAAACCTTTCCAGCATGTGTGACAAAAGTGATCACTTTGTCTTGGTGACCCCTACAGTGACCTCTCCCTCTGACACTGTTAAGCTTCTTTCTTTTTATCTAACTATGGGTACACCACCCTGGCAGGTGCCCCTCCAACAACCAGTTCTAATAATTCAAGTTCTCCATCTCAGTTACACAGCTTATACCCATATATTTTTTGAGCAATTCATTTTCTCTAGCTACTCTCATTCTAAATGGATACTTAGTGCTCTTCCCTGACATCTTAGGTAATTTGTAATGAATTAATGATAATAGGCAGGTGGTAGATAAATAGATACCTAGATATAAAAAGATAGGTAAATTTGTACATAGGTAGAAAATAGATATATAACTGGTAGCTAAATATAGAGATGTCTAGGTAAATACAGAGATACAAAAACAGAAAGAGATACATAAATAATAGTGAGAGGTGACAGATAGATATAGATATAGATATATACACATATACATAAAAAGAGAGAGATGAAGAGATACAGAAATTAGATGCTAGAGACACAGAAATGAATAGAGGGAGGAGACTTGGAGGTACAGAGATAACGTATGATAGGGAGAGAGATGATAATGAACATGTACACGTACATATTTTACCTGCTCATCTTCATGTATGCATAGTGTTTCCACAGCCCACTGAGTAGAACATTGACCTGATGCACAGCATTGAAACAGGTTAACAAGAGAGTTCTGTGTCCATATAGAACGAACTGTTGCGTCTAAAGATTACCCTACATATCACCACCAAGACAGGCATTAAATTCACTTCTCTCTCTAGCCTCTGGACCAGGACTTGCTGGCATCCAACTGTGTCTTCAAACCATGTTCCGTCTATATGTTCCAAATGCCCAGTACCTGCTCCCTGCCTTGCCTGCCCTCCACAGGCTTTGATCCATGGCTCCTATACTACAAATGCTTCCTTCTAAATAAGTCCAATACCTTTTCTACTGTCCCTTTCTTCTTCCAAAAAGTGTGTGTGTGTGTGTGTGTATGTATGTATGTATGTATGTGTGTGTATGTATATATTGTGTATATATATTGTGTATGTATGTGTGTATATATATATTGTGTATATATATTGTGTATATATAAAGTAAGGAAGCCAGCCTTCATGCTCGGCCTCTCCCTCCGACACTGCTAAGCCCTTCTCATTTGGGCACTCTGCCCCTTTGACACCCAGAATCCTCATCCTCTTACTTTTGTATTTGTTGTTGCTTGGATGTTACTCTTCATACATACTAAAATCTCACAAACTAACCAGTTGCCTAGGCCATCCTGGCAAAAACTCTTACAAGCAATGCATAGCAGAGAGAAGGTGTGAAAATGAGATTCCCCTTTCAGCCAGTCATTTCTGGGTAAGAGTCCTCACTGTCAATCGACAGTGGGGCTGTGTGGCCGGCCACATCTACAAAACTGGGTAGACAGCCATGCCTCACCAGGATGGCTGCCGTGAGAGAGGTGACTGTTCCCCACCTTTGGCTCTGTCAGCGATGCTTTCCAGAGTAGCTGCATCACTCCCTCAAGCTGTTCGTGTGGAATAAAAGTCATCAGAATTAGGAGGAAAATAAAAACCATTTCCCAAAAGTGCAGGGGCCTGTGAAAGCGTGCCGGTACTAATCATCAGGAGTGTAAACTTTTTATTTCTCAGTTAATAAGCACCACCTGTGTTTCTTAAAATCGCTGATGACGCCAGGTTTTGCGCCTCATGTGGAATATCAAATGATCTCAGAAAGGACTCTACTGGGTACATGTGGATTATTAACGCTCTCTAAAGATGCCCCCACACGACTGATGGCACTTTCATTATCTTCTGTCTATCTCCCACTCGACACTTTCTTTTTTAATTTTTTTATTGAAATGATATAATATAAAAAATCATCGGCTGCCTATAAATCAACTGTCTGTGACATGTTTGGGGGAAAAGGAAAACATCAAGATTGCCAATAACAGTCACTCCGTCTCATAAAACGTGTAATCAACTTCCAAGCCAAGGCGTAAAGTGTAATATATTGCTGCAAACCTATAACAATAATAAACTATTTGAATTGCACCTCCACACTTGCAGTCATTAATATCAAATACACATGGAAAAATTTTGACAGTCATTCATTTTAATAGGCATCTGCTTGCTTTCAGGTGGTGTCATCTGGCGTTACAGGATAGAGCCTTATTGGGAGGGTACAGGGACAAAGAAGGAGAGGTGGGGAAGAGAAAAGAGAGCAAGAGAGAAGGCAGAAGTGAGAGGGGACAGGGAGAGACAGACAGCTGAGGCTTGGAAACTACCATGGGGAGTCAATCGAAGGAAAATTCTAAATGCAGTTTATTTATTTATTTACTTTTGTCAGCTCGGGTGAGGATTGCATCGTCTTTAAGAGGCAAATCCTTAATCTGATTCTTATTATAGAATAATTACCTCAAAGCAGTGGTTTAAACACTAATAACAATTTTTGCCTGGGTCTGGAAAATGTCACTCATGTTTAGGGTTGTGCTGGAAAGATCTCCCTCTTCTTCT
>JAQHUG010000008.1:15091689-15135342 GCA_028555095.1 Dicrostonyx torquatus | reverse complement strand
TCTCTCTCTCTCTCTCTCTCTCTTTCTCTCTCTCTCCCTCCCTCCCTTACTCCTCTTTCTCTCCTCTCTCTCCTGCCCCCCTCTATCTCTTCCCTGTTATTCCCATGTGGTGAGTGAAATCTCAAACTCAGAGCAGTTCTCCTGCTCAAGAACAGGTGGGGACTGAATTACCTCTCATGACCTCACCTCACACATCATGCTTCCTCAGTGGTCCTCAGTCCCCACAGCTACGCATAGTGAGAAGACAAACAGTCTCAGGCTCCTGCTGGTCTTGCAAAGACTGATTCTCACAGAGCAAGACAAGCATGTGGGAGATATTCCACCACACAGCATGAGACTTCCAGGGCCCCCTCACAATCATAATGCTCACTGTAAAGAGAATTCTTGATTGTCGGTGCGGTAAAATGCCGTGAGACTGATCACATGGGGTTTCCAAAAACTTTAGTGATAGTGCTGAAGTCAGTGATGGCAGAGTCAGACAAAGTGAAGCTAATTAGTGAAGGGTTCTTACTACCTTTAGTGGCGGAAGACACCGGAAGAGGTTTCAGAAGTTTCACTATTCAAGACATAGTTTGTGAACCCACATCACCTACCATGGGCTCTGATCAAAGACAAAGACTCGGGCTGAACAGATTTGCTGACTCCTATGATCACCATCCACCCAGGACCCATATGACCATGAACTCAAGGCAGATTGTCTCACAGAACAGCATAGAATAGTTTGCAAACTACCTTTATGACCTCACGTCATTCCCTGAGCACTGATTTTTACCCTGAGAACTTCCTAGAATTGCTGTGGATTGGGGCCTGGAAATCACTATAATTTAATATTATGGAATTACAACTCCCCCTACACCATGCCGACTGCCTCAGACTTTCTCAAGAGAATCTGGGGTACGTATGATTCTCTTCCTCAGATCTCAGGTCTAATGTGGTAAAAAAAAAAAAAAAAAAGAAAGAAAGCTCCTTTCCCCAACCACCAAGCTCCCCCTCCCCTCCACCTACTCTGTGTCAATGAAATCTACTGGGCCTTGGGAACATGAGCCCTTTTCTTTCCTCACTTTTCTGTCTGCCAGGAATTTACCCTGCATCCTAATCTAAAGTGACCATTTCATTCTTGGCCAACATCCCAGCACCCACAGCATGCCGGGTGAGAGGGAGAAAGTTAAAACCTGGGGATATGGTTCAGCCTGGAACATGCTGTGTTCCAGCCCTTGGGATCCATATCAAAAAGCTGGGCTCAAGCATGTGTTTATTACAGTCCCAGCTCTGGTGAATCGCAAAGGCTTGCTGGCCAACTGGTCTAGTCCAGTCAGTGAGCTCCAGGTTCAGTGAAAGACCACATCTCAAAAAAGAAAGTCTTTCAGCATTGACCTCTACCCTCCCGACATGTGGGCACAACCCTACACAAACATGCACAAACATTCAGACATCGACATATAAATCCTTTATAAACATATAGGATGGATGGATGAATAGATGGATGGATGGATGGATGGATGGATGGATGGATGGATGGATGGATGGATGTCAGGGGTAGAGAAACATAAAGAGACTAATTGATGGTTATCAGAACACAGGTGTGAGAGAACAGACCTCACGTCTGCTATCGTTTCAGAGGGCTTCTAACGCCACCCACACAAGGGGCTTCAGTGTCCCAGGCACCGACATGGAGAGACTCATGGGAGCTGCCCTGCAGGGGAACAGTAAGCTCTGCTCATCCACAGCCATAACCATGCATTCTCCAGCAGCCTTTTCTAAGCCTGCAAACCAAACCCATGCCCAGGTGCTTAGCTCAGAGCAGTCAGAGCTGTGTCACAGAGGAGGAGAAGAAGAGAACCAGAAGGAGCAGAGAAGGGCAGGAGGAGGAGGAGCTGGTCGGAGTAAGTATCAAGAGTTAGAGGAATCAAAGAAAAAGACATAGCTAGGAGGCGCAACACTACACAGGCTTTATCAGTGGTACTAGGACACGATCGCATGGAACATCCAGCAGAGGGCTCTTTGGATGAGGCAGAGGGGAGAGAGGGCAGAAGGGCTTGCAGGAAGGAGGAAGAAACTAATGTGCCCGATTGTGTAGCAGCACAGTGAAAACACTGGATTGAAGGGGTCTCTTGGGGGAAAATGTAAAACAAGACAGCAGTTTGGTACCCTGACACTGCAAAGTCCTACCTTATTGGTGGGTGACAGCTGTTAGATAAAGTCTGTGACTATGCAGAGCAAACGGATGGTTCTCTAAATGCTTTAAAATTGTGCTTGTTGGAGGTATTTTTAAAGTAATTAATATGCAATAGTTTGAAATAAGCACCATGGGGCTTTTGAGCTAAAAATGTCTTCATCTTTAAACAGGGGCTGGGAATGTGACCAGATGGGAGAGGGCTTGTCTAGCATGCACAGGAACCCGAGTTCAATTCCCAGCACCACTTCACAGGAAAGAAATGATAAACCAGGGGAGGGGGTGCATTTCTGCCATTCCAGCACTCTGGAGGCTGAGATGGAAGACAATGAGCCTGAGATCAGCTGGGCTACACAGTGAGAACTCATCAAAAAAAAAAAAAGCCAACAGTGTAGGCCAGTGGTAGAGCACTTACCTTAAATGTTCAACAACAAGCGTCACAAAATTAATTAGTTGATTAATTCATTAAAAACTGTAGGGCCAATGCACAGGAAAGCCATCCATGGGTCACTGATATAAGGATGGGTGGAGGCTGGCCTATAGAATGCCCCACGAGAGATGGAGGAAATAGAAGCTGTCCAAGTTCATTAGAAAGCTGGTTTTCTTTTGTTTTTCAGGTAGTCATGTGAACAAAATGAACACAAAGTCACCCAGTTTGGCCCAAGTCAGACTACCCCAAAGCAGAAATCTGAAAATCAAACCACCAAGAAACACAAATCGTGTTCACCGCAGTTTCCTTAGAGTAGAATTACCTAACATCTTCAACCCTCTCAAATTCCCTACACTTGACCGAGGTCTGATTATTTTATTGCACCTTATTATGCTTCACTATAAAACCCCAAATGCCACCTTGAGTCCTTCTTGCTTATAAGAAACTGTATCTACCTGAAAAAGGCAGTCCATGTTTCCACTGGCATTGTTGGCTGGACTTACTCTGCATGCTTTTTTCTTTAACGAGAAAATCTTGTTAGTAGAGTTTGTGCTGGGATTTTGTTTTTCTTTTTCAAGGCAGTGTCATTAGTTGAGAGCTCGGGCTACAACACCCTTACAGCATGCTCATCCATGACGAACCATGTAGATCGGGAAAGAAACACATTGCTGCCCACCCGGAAAAGGAGCACAAGGGGGCCCCCACCTTGAGCAGTTAGTTTCAAACACAGGATCAGATATCATCAAACCAGACCCCACTCAAGCCAGTGCTATCAACTCTCACGTGCAACTGTTTCCTAACTATACCAAACATTTCTTTAGAAAGCAAGGCTTTTAGTAACCATGTTTTGCTGGTGGATGGAGGTGTTACACATGCAAAACTCAATTTTAGAGTGTTCATGTCCCTTCCACAGGTCAGAAAGAAGCTTTCTAAATCCAGGTGTCCAGTGGACCTTGAGAGAGATGAAGCTTTTCATATGGGAAGAAAAATAAACCAATTTTTAGTGTCCCAAAACACAATAGCTGATTCCAACCTGGTGGTGTGTTTACATGGTAGGGACCATTAAAGAGCTCCTTGGAGGCAGGTGGACGAGATTTCATTTCTACTCTTACAGGCGGTATTAGCTGCCCCACAAGAAATGGTAATTCCCCTTTAACATCGAGTTACGCTAAGTTAAGACAGAAGATGAGTGACTTCACAGGAGCACAGGAATGATAGAAATGGGTTATTTAGCAAAACCCACTGCTGAGTTAATCTACCTGAGTTTTAATTCACAAGGGTTGAATGCAGACACAGGGCACTTTGGCACAAGGTGACCTGTTAATGCTTTGGCTCAGAAATGCATGCTCATTAAAAAAGAATCTGAATGAGAGCAATATCTCTACATAGTGACTTGCAAAGATATATTGGGGCAAATGAAGTATTTCTTTTCTTTTTGAGACCTCTTAGGTTTTATGTGGAGTTAGTTGGCCACGTTGGGCCGCCAAATGTTGGAGGGAGTAGGCCACTTGTTTGTCCCAGCCGCCCGGCTAGCTTACAACCGAAATAACCACACAGAAACTGTATTAATTAAAACACTGCTTGGCCATTAGCTCTAACTTTTTATTGGCTAACTCTTACATACTAGTTTAACCCATCTCCATTAATCTGTGTATTGCCACATGGCTGTGGTTTACTGGAGATTTTAACCGGTGTTCATCTCAGGCAGAGGATCCATGACTTCTCTCACTCTGCCCTTCTTTCCAACATTCAGTTCTGTCTTCTCCACCTACCTAAGTTCTGCCCTATCAGGCCCAAAGCAGTTTCTTTATTCATTAACCAATAAAAGTAACACATGAACAGAAGAACCTCCTACACCATGCAAAGATATATTGGGGCAAATGAAATATTTCTTTTCTTTTTGAGAAAATAAGTCATAATTTGAAAAAGATTATTAAAGAGTCTATAACTTAGTGTTAAAACATTAACCAATTCCTAGACAGACCCTCAGTTGCTTGCCTTGCCTACCGTGCACCCAGTCCATTCCAGTGCCCACAGAGCCAACCAGGAGCAACCAGGACATTTAAGTGGAGGTCATCCATCCCTCAGACCAAAAGTTATTCATCTCACATGACTTTGCAGAAGATTATTGATATCAAAAGCAAGGAGTATTTCCTTGCTTAAGCCTTCATGAACTAAGTGATTATATCACTAAAGGAAATCTTGAAGCAATTTTGATTTCACACAAATACACATGTTGGCTCAGAGAAAAATATTAATATGCCCAAAGTCACTGTTGCCACTTAATACAGAAACAAGGGAAGGATGAAGATGTGACCGGGGATGTTCCAGTGTTGCCAGCATGCGCATTCTGAGTCCGGGACTCAGTATTCTGTCTCCAGGTGCAGAACTCCCTCCAAGTGTGTGAAAGTTGGTCACGCAGGTTCATTTCCAGTACCTGCCACAGTTTGAAGCCGCCACAGTTCTGGCCCCGAGGAGAAGTTCTCTTTCCTTGCAGCAAGATAATGTTTTAAAAAGCTGACTTTTAAACCTCTTGCTGAATTTTTTAATGGATTAAATTCATCATGTCACCAGCTGCTGTGCTGCTAATAGAGCCATAAAACACTGTATTAAAGGATTACCCATGCAAAATTTCCTCCGGTGCTAATGTGAATTTTAATACTTTTAACATTTAGTTGAGATGGGAATGTCCAAGAACAGCTTGTTCAATAGGTTGTTCTATAAAATTAAGTTCGTCGTCTCATCAGAAATGCCAGGACTCCATTAAGCTAAAATTTTACAGAGAGGCTAAGATGATTCACTGTGCAGTGTGTGAAAGGAGGGAGCCATCTGCCCCTACATTGATGCTGTTTTAAAAGCAAAGAAAGATAGAACAGAAGAAAAATGCAAAACTGCCATGTATCTCATAAGTTCACAGAAACTGGGCTCCACAGAGGAAAAAAAGCTAACTTTGAATATGTAGGAAGCCAGTTGCCACCGTCCCTAAGGGATGCTGATCATTGAAAACTCCTCAACATATGTCCCCGTGAATGCCATGTGTCAGAGAAGAAAGGCTCTTTTAAAGAGGTGATCACACACAGTCATGTAGATATTGCACTTGGCATAACACAAATGTGATTGTGTGTATGAGCCAGGAAAAAAGATGGAAGATGCAGCTGGCTGGTCCTGGGTACATCCCTCATAGGAAAGAAGGCTGGAGATGGTGAAATTCAACCTCTCTGCCCTCTAGGGGGCAAGGCTGAGACCCTGAGACCTACCAGCCTACCCAAGGTCACACAGCTAATGGAAACAGATCTGAGAAGAGAAACTCAGGTCTCCTGACACCAGACAAGGGATTAGGTGCCTACCTTACCCATCTATAAATACATACTCATTGATTTTGTCAATACAAAACAGCTTCCATATTAAACAACAACAAAGAATCGATAGGCACACGGTGAAAAGATGAGGGTCCTCCCACGAGAGGTCTACAAACAGAATAACAAATCTATATGTATCGAGCATTGTTTCTGAAAGAGTTCTGGACCAAACCATCCTCCGAATATCCAACTTGAGATTTTTATAGTCTGGTTTTCGTGTCCTCTTCTGCTCCTATGCCCTTCATATCTTGATTGTGATTCTTACCTGTGCATGTGAAATGAGACAGCATTTCGCTGTGTCCCAAAGAAGCTGAGCCGTAAACGAGGTTGTAAATTCGATGCAGACTTCCCTTGAATGCTGCTCAGTAATCGTTCTAAATGCAATCATTGCAGGAGGCTCCGAATTCTCATCACAATTAGAGTGGACATTAGAATGTGTCCTGTGCCTTATTTGAAAACACTAGCCAGGGACGATCAGTTTTAATGGAAATTCTCCAAGGCTCTTTACCCAGGCTGAATTTTGTCTGCAGCTCCATATTTTGTACTCTGTATGTATTACTGCTCTGAGAGCCTGTCATTTCTTATCAGAATGAGAAAGGCTAAAGAGATAATATTTCAATAACATACTGGCCTGATCATAAAATAACTCAATGGAAATGTGTAAGTGCCTCGGGCAGCCCGGCAGGATACCCAGCAGTCAGACAATTTCTATTCTAGGTTCTCTTTTTTTTTTATGGTTACATTTTCTGTTATATCAGACATCCCCTCAAGTCTTAGTTACGCCTTATTCAAAAGGGAGAGCCACTGTATAAAGACCTACAAAACTTATTATGATACATTACTGTAAAGAAATAAAAGTAGCTACCACAGTAGCATATTGATAAGGACAAGCCTGCCACATTAATTGACCTTTTTTCCATCTCGCCTACCGGGACTGAGGCCTGAGTTCCTCAGTTGCTAGGCAACTGGGGTCACCATTTTCAGGTCTTAAATGCACAACCTAGTCAGTAAGAAGATTCGGTCTTCAGAGAGAAAGCAGATCCCTGGCAGCAGAAAGATGTGTGGTACAACATAGAATAGGGGTTTTTTGTTTTTTTTTTTTAAATCACACTAAAGGCTCAAACAGAGAAACTTTGACTTTTGCAAAAGAGTTTGATTCCAGTGATTAGATTCTACAGATGAAATATCCAGCCAGGCTTTTCTTTGATAAATGCCCTGACATATGTCTCGGGATCGGGGCTGTGGATGCACCTATGATCAAACCCTCATGCCCAACATGCTTGTCAAAAGCCCAGAGAGATCTAAGGGGGCATATTTGGAAGCTGATTTGGAGGTGAGGGTTTGGGGGATTTTTTTTTTTTTGCATTCTGCTCACAAACATTACCGCATCCATGCTTAATGACAGTGCTGCCAGCAGCTCACCAGCCCCTAAAGGTCAGCTGCAAGAGAGCTCATTCACTACCCTTCCCCCACCACCAAGTCAACACTTCCTTTAAACTTTAATAAAGGGCATCGGAAGGAACCTATTTCTCAACCGAAATAAATGTAGCATCCCTATGAAACTGCATCAGACTCTATTACATAGGTATGTATTTAACTTCCATCACATAATCCTAATAACATGTCAATCGTGGAAACTTTTTAAGACAAAAATTGTCAGATTCAATTAACTGTCAAATGTAAGGGAGAGACTTTATACTTCTCATTTCTTAGTCTGAGTTCTCACAAAGAACCACTCTTTCTATTTCAGTTCATATCAGCACTCAGTAACTATGAGAATATTTGAGGAAGGGACTATCATTTTTAACCTCTAGGGTTTTATTGGAGTTGCTGCTTTGGAGGGGATAGGGCACAGGGTGTGTGTGTGTGTGTGTGTGTGTGTGTGTATGTGTGTGTGTGTGTGTGTTGATTCTGAAGTACAGATGAATATGGTGTGTGTGTGTGCATGAGTGTGTGTGTGTTGACTCTAAACTACAGATGAATGTGAGGTGTGTGTTGATTCTGAAGTACAGATGAATATAGTGTGTGTGTATGTGTGTGTGTTGACTCTGAACTACAGATAAATATGGGTGCGTGTTGATTCTAAAATACAGATAAATATGGTGTGTGTGTGTGTGCACATGCATGCATGTGTGCATGTGTGTGTGCGTTGATTCTAAACTAAAAATGAATGATTTGAAATCCAAACTTTAACGAGATAAATAGAAGGTTCCCTGGCTTTCCTCCCTCTGAGCACTGTGTAAGTTCTTATAGATCCTAGGCTGATGACAGCCCGGCTACTCCACAGACGTCCCAGTGCATATAAATAGCAATGAGATCGCCAGGGGCCAAGCCATGTGCCTGGAGACTGTGGCTGTCAGATAACTCTAATGATTTCTTCAGCCCTTCAGGGTGAAAAATTTACTTCATACTTTTTTTGTCTAATATTGGCCATTTTCCTTTCCCTGCAGATAACTGTCATTTTTAGCTATGTCTGCCACCTTTTCCAAGTTGCTGGCCGGAAAAGAACATATAAAGGAGGCAGCTGGACAGATGCAGGGCTTGGTCGCCAAGGTGAAGCAGGCTGCATTCAAGCCTGAGACAGCCAGCAGGGTAGAACCTGCAGCCAAAAATCCACCTCCACGTCCCATGTGTGTGCCTGCCACTTGCAGATTTAGTTTTTCACATATGGGGCATGACTTCCTGAGATCAAAGGTTACAGAGGGCAGAAATGGGAAAACTCAGATTCTCCCAGAACAGCCTCTTGGTTTCAAACAGATATTCTGGGCAAGTAGGTACCATTCCAAGAACTGGGCAAAAAAAAAATGAGGGGTTTGGGGGCTGGTCTCCACAGAGATGGAACCAAAGCTCAGAGGGGCTCTAACACAATGAAATGGAGTCACTGTGCCTGTTGAATATTTTTTAATTAAACCAGTGCTGCTTATGTCTTTTCACTGAGCTTCCCAACAATTCTCTTTCTTAGGAGACTGTATTCTATGAAATGAATCCAGAATGAATTGAGATTTGGTTTTAAATTATATTTCAACTGGCCCTTGAGAAAGAAGAATTGTCCCAAACTGAGATCAGCGTACCTGACCCACAGAAAGTTCTGGTTAAAGGTAGATAGATCAGACCTCTAGGCATGGATCTTTACTGTCCAGGTGGTAGGAGCGCACTGAGGGTCCAAGTAAGCCGTTCAACTCCAAATCTGTTCGCCTTCAATGCTGCAATGTTTGCCCTAGAGTCTTCTCTAACTCCATCTTTCAGAAGCCAGCCAGGCTGCTAGTCTACACTGTGTTCACGCCAGGCCAATTTTCTGTGTGAAGGAAACAGCTGCTGGGGGCTCCAAGAGGGGGACAAATTGAATCAAGCGGGATGTTTGGCCGAAATGAAAAGAGTGCCCACCACACAGGTTCATGACCTCCGTACCTCAGCTGTCCTCCATGAAGTAGCATCTCCCAATTCCCCTCCGGGAGGGGTCCCGAAGTCTTCCAGAAGCTTCCTTACTGTGATCTAGCTGATCTAAAATTCTTCCAACAGCAGCTGGGATTTGCCCTCCTTTGGACTTTATTTCAGAGCTTTTTCCCTTCCTTCTGTCTCTTTGCTCTGCACCTCAGATATGATGGCTTCTACTTGGGTTTGTTCCATGGGGAATATCGGGAGAAGGCTGGAAAACAAGGAGAAACCAAGCACTCATCTTGCTAGACTGTAGGGGCATCTCCTGCTACAAGGGGCACTGCCCATGGTTCTGGGGAGTTTACAGTCCCCCTGTGGCTTTAGACACATAGAGTGGGCCAGTTTCTGAGGCTTAACAACACCATTTCCCACGTCTCTTTGGTTCTTGCTAAACTCAGTGTCTCATGCCCTCTCTCCTGAGCTCTTCTGCTACCCACGTTATCAAGCGTCTAAAGCCCAAATGGTCATTGGTCTCTCAATGTCTGGCCGATATTCTTAAGGGTGACATATCTAGTTGTCTGGGCAGCTAAGCCTGGAAAAAGTATTTCTACAGTAGATCATATGTGCATCAGCTATGACAGTCAGCTAGCTGCCCACTGGACTGGAGGGTCTACAGACAACCCAAATCCCGTCTTGTTCATCACTGAGTTCCCAACACCTACTATATAATTGATTAGAAGTGACTAATATTTCTATGTTTGTGACAGGAAAGGGGTTATTTTACTTGAATTTCTTAGCTTTTAAAAGTTACCATGCTCACTGTGCTCTGTTAGAAGTAAGGCTAAGGGCTTTCACTAAAGCATGGGGTTGCTTTTTGACTTATCCTTTTCAGCAATGCAATGAAGTCCAAGAAACTTAATTTTCCAATTAGACTCACCTTCAACAACAAAAAGAAGAAGGAAAGAAAAAAAAGAAAAATACTTTCAATAGAATTCCTTGCTGACACCTAAATTTAGCTGGTCAACAGTTTACCTGAGCAAAGTGTAGTTACTTGTAGGCGGTAAATTATCACATCATAAAACTGTCTAGTGGGATTCTAGCTGTTTGAGGTGTTAAATTCCCATGTCACCTTCAAAGAAAACGACTTTTGACTTTCACTTCTTAGAAGGCAGGTACTAACACAGGCAGGACTAGCCTGAGGCAAAATTGAAAAGGGGGGAGGTTGTGAGTTATCTGCCTCTCCCCTTACCACAGGTCCCCTTTAACCTCTCTCTGGAACTCTGTTGTTCTGATGTTTGCCATGTCCCTGCACCTGGCCTGTACTTAACATCATTCATCTACACTGAGCGACACATGGCTGTGGTGTTTAGAAACATGTCCTTCTCTGAATTTGTACATTTTCACAGGAATCAGTGACATCAGGTGCTTCTCAAATTTTAGCAGTCATTAGAATCACCTGAAAGACTATCAGAACTCATATGTCTGGGTATGAACCCAAATTCCCTCTAGGTAGCTCTGGGTGGAGCCTCCCTACTTGTACCTTTTTAACAAGTTCTCAGATGTTGATGATGCTAGTGATGATGATGGTGGCGTTGACAATGCTGCTGGTGATGCGGGTGATGATGATGGTGGTGATGATGATGATGATGGTGGTGGTGATGATGATGATGGTGATGATGGTGGCGATGACAATGCTGCTGCTGGTGGTGGTGATGATGGTGATGATGATGGTGGTAATGGTGACAACAATGACTATGAGGTATAGGGACCATCCTTTGGAACTACTGAATGAGCAGTTTATTTACCCACTAGGCTTCCTGAGGCAGAGGCAGATGGTTCTGAAAGTCTCACTGTGGCAATCTCTGAAATGGAATCTTCACCTAAAATTGCCCCTTGTTGTCAGGTTCCCACTTGTCTTCTCTCAGGGCAGCTCTGTCTTCAGAGCCAGAGCTGAGACAGACAACGCACATGACAACAGGGTGTCGGACTTGGGACTCTGAATAAAACTTCAATACAGACACAAAGCTTATTCATCCCTTTCAGATACAAAATAAAGTCTTTGCTCATAGGCGGCCTTGCAAAGGAGTCGTGGCTTGACCGCCTGTCTGCATAGACCATTGTGCGCGTTCCCTGAGTCTGGCTGGTCAACTTGACCATGGGTGTCACTCTTGCCATTTTACTCCCACTTCAACTTATTCTTCTCACTAGGCAAAAATCTACCCCTAAAAAAAGTGAGAAAAAGGAATTAGATCCAATCTTCTAAACTTGTCTGGTTGACAAATACATGTTCCAGTCTCTATTTGCCATAAGAAAATGATGTGTGACTTACAGATAGCTCAATTTGTTCAACAAACAGTTCCAGAGTGCTAGATATCAGGGCTAGGAAGATGAATGGACACAAGTGTCCATGATCAGTGGGAACCATGGCCAGCTAACAGCTCTGTCTGCGAATAAAATGTCACATGTGCCTGAATAAAAGCACCAAGAGGCTTTTACTCATGAAGGAGTAGTATACTCTATCTGATCGACACGATGCCCACCATACCATGATTCCCTGGTGGCTCTATGAAGGATTAAGTGTGCCCAGAAGCTTCATTTCATACGTATACTATATACCTATATATGTGTATAGGTGTAGTACATGAATATGTGTGTGTGTGTGTGTGTGTGTGTGAGAGAGAGAGAGAGAGAGAGAGAGAGAGAGAGAGAGAGAGAGAGAGAGAGAGAGAGAGAAACTCATCTCAAGCCTCTTCCTCCCCAACATTTTCTACCCAATCCCAGACTAGGTCCTAGAGCTACACCTTGCATGACAAGGAGTTAGGAGTGGGCTGCAGAGGCCCTGGTGAATTTCTTGCTAAGAACCATGAAGAACCCCCCCTACTGCAAACATTCACAGGACACATGCAGAGCGTTCTTAACAGGGTCAATGCTAAGAGCGAGGCTGCAGGGTATGGAAATGTGGATTTAGGCTCACAGGTCTATGACACTGTTCCGGTGTGCTGCTGACTGGCTGGAGAACTGAACAAGCTGCCTAGAGAGAGATCTCTGGCAATTCCCTCACCTGTACTATACACACAGAGATGCCAGACCCCCAGAGGGCTTACAAAAAGTAGACGGGGTATGCATAAGGAGACCTTGGTGCTGAGACAGCACATGGTAGGCCCATGTTCCACCCTCTGCTCTCACCTCCCAGAGCTGAAAGGTGAAGACAGATATTTAGGAAGGAACTGTCCCAGAAGGGTGCTCAGGATGAAGGCTACACTCGCCATTTAAAACCAAGGTCAGTAGAAGCATGCGTTGTTCACAACCGCTGCCTCACAGAGTCGAATGGAAAACAGTACCTGGACTCCTACAGGTACTTCCTGATTCCTGTCTGCCTCCTCTTAGCTCTAACTGAGGGAATTTCCCGGAAAGTATCATATGGTGGATTTGGCAAGGGAGCAAAGCTGAGGTCCTCTAACCTGATGCTGCTTTGGTAGTTACCCTTCCTGGACAGCAGCCCCAAGTGCACCTACGTTCTCACGTGTTCATGAGCATTGGTGCGTCCCCATTCCCAGCTACCAAATTCCTCTTGTTCCTGTGGAATGAACAGGAGTGTACCAGAGCAGAACATCTAGTAGCAAAAACTTTAAAATGCCTTTTTTTTTTTAGAATTCTGTCAGAAAGATCAGGGAAAGCCACTTTGGTCAAACTCAGTATACATGCGAAGGGCTCTTTTGAACTTTTTACCTTTTGATCTGCAACTCACAAAATCTCATTAAAAGTATATTATTTAGCTTAAACTTTCAGTGCTTACCATTTCCCCCAGTGCCCTGGGGCCCAGGACAGTACAAAGTAGTACATATGAGCTTATGCCATGACAACATGTCATAAAGCATCTGCCTGGAGATTGCTGCAGAGGTATGCCATGGAAGGGGGGAGTTCTCTGCGCATACACTTCAGACAGCTCTACAAGGTGAGGTCAGACCTTGTCTGCCAATAAAGTGCATCCTAATTACTCAGGAATGCTCAGACTGACACACGGGGCAATCAATCTCAGTAGACGAGCCAGAGACACCTGGCTTTCCAGAGCTGGATGCCTGAGGTTAATTGTCTAGTTCTCCGTTCTCAAGCAATCTTTGAAGGAAAAGACAGAACTGAAGTTATGGGAGCCACCACTGCTTTCCAGCTGAGCTTCCCTTGAAGAACTGAAGGTGGCCAATGTCATAGAGAATAAAATCAAGTAGTTGAGAATGCGGGCATACTGCATGGGTGCAATCACCTCCCCCATGTTTATTGCACTTCATAGAGCCTCCTGCACACGACTCTGTATGTCACTATATGAAGAACAGAATGCAAAACCTTCAGGGCACAGACCTGCTCAACTTTGATTAAGAAACAGCAAGTTGAGGCAAAAATTGAATCCCATATAATGCTGGTACATTTCCAAGAGTGGAGTCTTTCCCAAGTCCCACTGCTGTGCCTCCATTTGTAAGTCACCCTGTCTATTTCCGTGATGGTTTTGGCTGGAGAGACATCCAAAAGTCAAAAGTTAAGAGGTGAGTAGGGCTCAATATGATAAAATGTTTGGGGGCAGGGCTCAGAATAACCTGTGAGTTAATAACGTGGAAAATCCAGGTGTCATCTTTCCTCTCTGCGGTCCTGCTGACTTGCAACCCCATACAGCCTTAGACATCACCTCCCAACTTGAAGTAGGAAGGTGCAGGAAGAGGGTAAGGTACAGTCATGGTGCTCCAGAGGGGCAAAACTAACAGAATGGACTGATGTATAGGTGATGATAGATGGTAGTTAGGTAGATAGGTGGGTAGGTAGGGATAGATAGATAGATAGATAGATAGATAGATAGATAGATAGATAGATAGATAGATAGATAGAACAAGTAACAAGATCCCTAAGGTCAGCATGTTATCCAATAGCATCAGCCCTCACAGCACCAGGAGTCTCTGGATAAAGGAAGAAAAAAAGAAAGAAAGAAAGAAAACTTCACAGTAAATTAAGTACAATTAGCAGAGCAAACATCACCTCTCCCAGCCCAGGAAAGAAGCAATCAGTCAGCCTCCATTCTCTGCACCCATTAAGACGGAAACCATTTCTCAAACCAGTGATCTTCAGAGCGAACGTCGTGATGAGCGCCCTCCTAAATTAGGGCATCCTCATTAAGGAGTACCATAACCATATTCAACTGCAGCTTCTGCTAAGAAGTGGGGGCGATAAAGCTTCCCGAGAGGCAACAGCTTTTTTGATTGTTTTGATCCCCACCATAAAGACAGCTAAGTCTGTTCCAACACTCTGACAAGCTACACTCCTTTTTAATGTTCCTCTAAGCAAAAAGCATTTCTTTGGATGATGGACATAAAGAGCTGGAAGGGATCTCTGGAACTGCTCTCTTATTTAATAAATGAGAAGCCAGAGGTAGGACTATGGCAGATAATCGCTTGTGCCACAGAGCTACTGAGTTGCATAACTGGCTTAACATACAACACATACTCAGAGATGGACCCCTGTGGGACAAGGGCCTGCCAGCTCATCTCTGATTTTGCAAACTCCAGAGGTACTGACGGGGACTCAAGAGTCCAGGGTTGAGGAGATCTGTGCCCAAGGAACCAACCTTGCTGAATCCTTGCTCAGACCTCTGTTAGGTCTCAAACCCAGAACAAAGGACTAACCGTGGTGCCTATTATCATATCAAAGTGAATGCTGGCTTCCAGGTTCTCCCAGGATCCCTCAGTTCCTACCTGTCACAGGGTTGTGGCAGCAGGTGAAGCATGGGGTAGGTTTTTTTTTTTTTCAGTGATCTGCATTACCACAATCCAGGTGGCCTCATTGATGTCCCCATTTGTCTTCTTTGAAGACCTAAGGGTTGCCACTCAGAGTTGACATTTCTGTCTATCATGGCAAGCTTTCTCATTAAACATTTTAAGTGCCATATTCAGCAGATCTCTAAAGTGTTTGAGGACCATTATGTAACAAGTATACCTAATTTTAAACAAACGTTATTTGTTTTTAGTTACTTGCTTTAGGCTTAACCTTGAAAGCACATTAACAAAGAGAGCAAAGAAAAAGAGGCTAGACATGTATCTTCAAATTAGTTGTTAACCCGAATAGACATTATAAATTTATAAACCTTATTTATTAGACATACTTTATTTATCAAATATATGTTGTTACCTACTTAAATTTTCTAGAAACCTGGTGTTGAACACAGTTGTCAAAGACATAAGCAGTTTCATGTAAGTCTCTAATCAACTTTTATTAATTTAAATAAACCTCTCAATAACTTTAGGAATTTATCATACAAAATTACATACTAATCCAAAATAATTTAGAGACCTGTTATTGCTTCCTTAGTCTGAAAGGGAAATACAATGACAAACAGAAAGTTCAGTAGAACTAAGAAGTTCTGTAATTGTTGCTTTATACCATGTGATCACCTTACTCAATATGGTGGTGAAGTCACATGGCATGTACTCTTAAACCATAGTAAAGATGGCTGCCAGCTACATGTTTGCTCCCATCCTAATGAGATCATCAGCTAAGATGAAAGCAAGTCACATGGTTGCTATTTTAAAACATCTATTTCCTAGTAGATCCACTTTTTAAACAAGAATTGAATCCAAGTTGCACACACACACACACACACAGTAAGAATTGAATCACATATAATATGCTATAGCAAACTAAGATTACCTAACTTTTAGATTAAGCTAACTTTTGAAACAGATTTTACAGATACAACATATAGCTCCCAGAACTTCTGAAGGCTGGAAATCTGAGATAAGTATGTCTACCAGATTTATTTCTCCTGAGAATCAGGTTCGTTCTTCTTCTACTTCTGGGGAGATGGTGGCAATCTTCAGCGTGCCTCCTTGACGTCTAGGCATAGCACCCTGATCCCTGACAAGCTCACAGGTGTTTTCCCACAGGTATTTAATTAAGGCTCACCCTAATGACCTCATTTTAACTAATTGCATTTGCAGCATGACCCTTCAATCTCTCCCCTCCCCCATTTAAGATGATACTCTGAAGTTCTGGTGGTTAAGACTCCATTGACTAAATAGGGAAACACTATTCATCCCTTAAATACAATAGGGAGAACTATGTATATCTTTGAGCCCACTTGTGAGTCCAGTTTATAGACCACACATGAGAGGTTTAAGGGATATTATGCCCCCTCACTCTGGCACCATTGATAACACCTCTTCTGTTTTGATGAGAAATGCAAGCTGCCCCGGATTTATGATGGCTTGATTTATAATTTTTTAATTACAAATCAATTGCATGATACCAAAGTTAAGTTGCAGTCATCAGAAACTGCTCTTGGAGTTTTTAACTTGAATCATTTCTTGAGCAGATGATAGAGGCCACACTCTTTCCAGCAGTGCTCAGCGGCGGCAGTGCACAGATCTCAGTCATCCCCATGAGCACAAAGGAAAACAGTGCGCATGCCACAGGATCCTGGCACCTGAGGTGGAATGCTCAGTAGGTTAAGTGGAATCAACTTAACACATCTCCAATTCATAGTGGATAATCCTATCATAAGTTAAGGGACAGGGACATTTCAGAAGGACCTTCTTCTGCCTTTTGATCCTTTTTTCCCTGAATATGTCCTTCCTGCTCATGACGGCCCACCTAATAATGGCTATTGGGCTTTGCTCTCAGCTACCATGCTTAGGACTGATCTCTGGAGAGGCCTTTGGGTTTCTTTAGTAAGTTATTCCACAGTCAGCCTGCCAGCCTTCCTAGCTAGAAGTGCCGCTAAGCTGTTGAAGTCTCTAACCCTCCCATCAGGGCATTTGTCCTCTCTCCCTGTCCACTTTAGTGTCTGGTCCTCTCTGACCACATCAACTCAGTGAGGAGCCTCGGTCACCAGTGTGGCAAAGAAAAGCTCAGGGACCAGGTGTGGTGGTCCAGAATCCCAGCCATAGGAAGGCATGCTCAACAGTACTGTAAAAGCAAGTTCTTGAGCTAGCGCTGTAAGAAGGACCTCTCATAACACACATGGCCATGCCATGGTCCACATGGAAAATCACGTCTAGACTTGAGAAAGGTAACGGTAGCTGCAACAATTAATGCACTGACTGCTAATATCTAAATATTGGTCTCCTAAAGCAAGCACATGCTGAATAGGCAGAGCATTGCTTTAAATGCTAAGTTACATGGAAACCAGAATTTCAAAAAATAAAATGAGCCAGGACCTGACAGAGATGAAAATGTTTCTGGTGTCTTAATAGATGTCCTGTCAGAAGTCTAAAGGTGGACATGGCATCATTTTTAGACACCGTTCTTAGGGGTTTCAGAATACAGCTCAGACTCATTGGTAGGAGTCAATGGCAAAGATGTGTGGATTCGCAAAAGCCACAAAGCACTTTGGCGGAAAGAATATACTTTAACTTTAAATATTATATTTTAATTTCCAAAATGAATAATGGTATCTGTGAGTGTTACTTACAATAATAAAATAGACTTCTCCAAGGAGAAGAGAATTTGTGTTAAAAGAAATACTGAGCCGGGCAGTGGTGGTGCACGCCTTTAATCCCAGCAGAGGCAGGCGGATTTCTGTGAGTTCAAGGCCAGCCAGGTCTACAAGAGCTAGTTCCAGGACAGGCTCCAAAGCCACAGAGAAATGCTATCTCGAAAAACCAAACAACAACAACAACAAAAGAAATATTGAAATTACTTAAGTTAGAACAGGCCTCACCACCCAGTTGTGCTCATCCATACGGCATCACCGGATGGCACAGCACTGCCTATTTTTACACTGTTTCATTTCAGGAAAAATAAAGGAAGGTCATTTGGCAGATATTAGCCTCAGTTTATTGTCCATTTTATTCACCAAAACTAATTTAGCAGTGTGAGAACAAGAATATACAAGAGTATCTTTCTTGTCTTTAACAAGCTCTCACTGTCCTTTAAATATTATCATTTGTTCTACCCTGTCATTAAGTTTTGACAAGACAGCAATGAGCAGAAATAGCGATAAAAACCAGCCATTGGTTATTCCTTGTATGAAGAAAAGATGACAGACGAGATAATTTTACCTTTCATAATTATCAAGTAAGGATTACTTATATTTAATATTCTACTCCTGTATTTTGTTTCCACAGGACACCTGACTATCATACAATCATACAAATGATTGCTACAGTGAATTTGACAGAATCCAAGAAAACTAATATATGACATAATTGGAAGTCAGAAGGTTGTAAAGATTTTTTTAGCAGGTTTTATCTTACTACCTTACCAATGGTTTTATAGACCAAAAAAAATCAGAATCAATCCAATTTTAACATATTTGACAGGATTCTCCACTTACCCTCTGGTAGACTGTGCTGACACAGTAAAAGTTAGATTTTGATTTTATCCTTCTGGGAAGGACGATCTCTTTGTGTTTTGGGTTGATTAGTGGTGTGCATCAAACCCGCTTTGGATATGTCCCAGTTGACTAAGTACCAGAAATCCATAATGTGGCTCTCTTCACACGGGACCTTCAACATCTGTTGGCTCAAACGGCAGATTTGCTCCCTCTACCTCTAAAGCCACAAGCAGGATGAAACGAATCCCACCTAAATTCTGCCACCTCGCCGAGCCATCTTGAGCCAGTTGTTTAAATCCTTTCTCCCTTCTTTTTTTCAACTGAAACAGAGTGGAATTTCTCTAAGATTCAGCTAGACTCTCCTTTGTGCTTGAACTTAATGCCATGAGGCAGAGTGACTTATTTCACGATGATTGACAGCACCCGAGATGCTAGGGGAAAGCTCATGATATGACAATCAATCCCAGTGGCTCAGCAGTGCATTGACAGCTTAGATTTCTGTCCATCTTCCCTGTTAGAAGAGCCAAGATCCCTAAACACACAGAAAGGCCCTTCAACTTTGCTTTGCTTCAGAATAAACACACTTACTCTGGCTGTTTTTCAATCTCTTACCTGCCAGTTCCTTCTCTGCCTTACAGAGAATCTTCAGTGGCATAGAGCATAACCGATTCCAACTCCTAGAACTCATAACTTAAGTTTCCAGGAAGAGGATAAACCAATGAACAAAGAAAGGGACCTGTTGAGCCAGAGACACTCAACAGGAGTGGTGGGAGGAGAATAAGAGGATAATGAGGGGACAGAAGCTCAGAGCACATTATACAAGGATAAGATTGTGAAAGAATAAAAAACAAAATAATGAAAATAAAAGAAAGAATGAGAACTGTGGCTTTAGAAATAATCTCAGGCTAGTGAGATGGCTCAATGGATAAAACACTCACCACCAAATCTGGATGATCTGAATGCAATCTTGGGCATCACATACTGAAAGGAGAAACCTGACCCATATACATGCACATACAAAATAAATTAATAAATAGATATTTTTTAAAGAAATGCAATCCTGACTCACATAACCACATCCTAGTCAACAAGGGTCTACACAAGGCCTGGTGATAATTAACATAGCTATTCTTCTGTAAGAACTTAAGAAATGTTGAGCTGTTTGCAGCATGACAAAATCTGACACATTTCTCAAAGTGCATCTTTATCCTTAATTGATGCCGGACTCTGTGTGGTATGCCTTTTTAAGTTGGTCCTGAACATTCTAAACTCCGTTTCTCACGGCACCGTGAGAGTGGAGGGGGAACCTGAGCTACCCCTCTGTTTTGGAAGTTTTGTCTCTCGCGCTGAAACTGCAATACAGAAACTTCTGAATTCCTCCAATTTTGGAACAATTCTGTCCATAACATGCTGTCTGCAGAGTTCTCAATGAGTGAACAGTTTTCCTGATTTTTTCTTTCACCTTTTCTTAACAAGCTAATTGCTGCATTGCTTTGCAAACAGACTGAAGAAGCATACTTAATGTGCTCAGGTAATAGAGAAAGTTGTCTTTTTAATGGACAGAGGCTTTTTGCCTCTTTGTTTACACTTTTAATGGTATTGTCAAAAGGGCATCCATGAGGGATGGGTCCTTAATTAAGACTTTAAAATGAGGGCAATAAATACAATTTATTGATTATAATATGTTCTTTATTAGAAGGACACCAGACTGCTAGTTAAGTGGTCATAAAAGAGTCATTAGAAACAACAGATGATGGAAACAGTCTCATGTTTGGTGGGAATCATTTCTTTCTCAGGAATTCTCTCCTGAAGGAAGTCATGTGGCCCCAGTCACACAAGCTTCACTGTGTTAGCAAGGATCCCCTCCTGCTCTCCCAGACTCTCGAAATCTGATGGTCTTTGTCCAGTAACATGAAGAAGGCAAGGAAGTAGGCCAAGCTCCCAGAGTTTTTCAAACTGCAGATAAATGAGCTATTACACTTAGAAGATTCTTGGTGGTTTAAAACTTTCTGTCATGTGCAATAATGTTGTCGTCCCTAAGGAAACAATAGCTGCTCTCCCACTGAGTGTTCATCCAGTGACAAGTCACATATCCTCTCCTCACCAACACTTGAGCTTCCTAAGGAAAGTCCCGTGTGACTAGAGGCAGTCAGAATGCCCAGGGTGTCTCCAGTAGGTCCACCTCTGCCTTCAGAACCACACTCACCCACAGCAGAGCATCTAAGCAGGCAGGACAGCTCTGCACAGGAAGAATCTGTGCCCATCAAACAACACAAAGCAACAAGATGTCTCTCTGCTGCGGGCATCTGTCTTTGTAACTACCTAGAGCCTTCTAGAATTTTGGATTGACCTTTGCACGTCTCACTAATATTACATATGTCTCGTGCACTTTAGCTTGCTTCCCAAAATTAGCAAGGAGACAATTTTACATAAATTCAAGAGAAAAAGCAGAAAACAAGCCTAAAACATTATCAGAACTATTAAAAATAGCTTCATGCAGCACTTACTTGGAAAATTCTCAGCCTGATCCCATTTTTGCTGGAAAGGTCCCTAAAAGAGACAGGAAAACAGCCTCACACATACATGCAGGAACAGTAAAAGTGTGCATGTACCTGCGTGTGTGTGCATGTGTATGCATGCATGCATATGTGTGTGTGTGTGTGTGTGTGTGTGTGTGTGTGTGTGTGATGTTCAGGTGGCCTCCTTTAGAGGAACAAGGGTTTCCTAGTCCTCAGCAGTCATCAGCAGGCCACCAGGAATCTTTATCAGTTATTTCTAAAAGCCTCAGAGCCAACCTGCCGAAACAGAGTTTTTGGTTGTGCAGGTCTAGAGTGGAGCTGATGCTTGGGTTACAGCTTCACTGTGTTAGCAAGGATCCCCTCCTGCTCTCCCTGACTCTCGAAATCTGATGGTCTTTGTCCAGTAACATGAAGAAGGCAAGGAAGTAGGCCAAGCTCCCAGAGTTTTTCAAACTGCAGATAAATGAACTATTACACTTAGAAGATTCTTGGTGGTTTAAAACTTTCTGTCATGTGCAATAATGTTGACAAAAGAGTTTAAAACATTTTAAAATCCTTAAAGTTCTTTTGAAACTTTTTTTGCTGCTTGTTTTGAGGTAGAGGTCTTGAATGCTTGGATTTCAGGTATGTGCCAACACACCTGGTCCTTAAAACAACTTTCCATATATTGATAATTCCCTTTTCCAGGATTTCCTTTACTTTCAAACTTGAACAGGGTTGGGTTTTTCTTTTACTCTGGTTAACATTTTGTTTTCTTTTTTAAAGTATTCCACAAATTTGTGAAAGTTTTACCGCAATAAGGATAGGAGTCATTCCATGACACAGAAGAAAATTAGTAGGATTCTAGCACCACGTTTTAGAGCTTCTACACGTTCCCCCTTTTCTCTTTCCACATTCCTTCCTGTGAAGAAAGTGGAACTAAAATGTAAATTAGTAAGGTTTTCGGACATTTTCCAGGAAATGAATATTGCTCTTGAAACCGTGGAAGACACAGTGAGACTCCAGATGCAGAACCACTTGAAAGTTCATCCAGATTGGAACTAAAGGAACCTATAGCTGGAACTCTCAGCAGGACGATATCTCTCAGGTCCAACGGTGTTGCCTCTGGAGCTGAGACAAATGCCTGAGATAATCAACTTTTGCCAAAGAAAGCAGGGATTGGGATGTAGCTCAATAGGCAGTGACTAGCTAGCAGGTGCAAATCCCTGGGTTTAATCATCACCAACACCACACAAACTAGGCATGGTGGCATGTCCCTGTAATCATGCATTTGGGACATGGAGGTGAGAAGATGAGAAGTTCAAAGTTCATTCTTGGCTACAAACCTAGCGAGAGAGGAGCCAAGGATGCAAGACACCCTGTCTCAGAAAGGAGGAACAAGAGGAAAGGAAGAAGAATAAAGGCTTGTTTGGGCTCACAGTTTCAGAGGTTTCAGCCATGGTCACATGACTCCATTGCCTTTGGGTCTGCGGCACATCATGGCAAGAACACATGACAAGGTATGTGTTTGCCTGATGGTGTATAGGAAGCAGAAATGGGATTTAGAGTCCCAGGATCCATTTCATGGGCACATCCACAATGACCTAAGTTCTTTCCAGTAGGTTGTACCTCATAACTACTACCCAATAGTACATCACATTAGTGACCAAGCCTGGGCTACATGGATCTGTGAAGGACAAACCAATTGACTCTACAGGCTGTGGGTGGGAGATTCTCTACTGTGACCACTTTATCGTATCATTCTGTCAGTGTCAAAGCCAGGGGAGCACACAGGCAGTGACCACAGAAGCCCAGTGCTAAGGCTGGAAGGCAAAGCACTCACCAGCAAGGAATTATGTCAGAAAATCCCCAAAACGGTCCCTCGCAGAAAGAAGAAACTAGACAAGTCATTTCTTCTCTTTCAGCTTTTGGGGCAATGAAAGCTATGGAATCTATATCCTCCCAAAAAGTTTCAAATCACGAGAAAGCTCCCAGATTCTTAAATTATTCATATTAACAACTATATGGGAAAGAATAAGCCTTTAGGAGATGCAGAAAGGCTCCAATTTGGGGGCTGTTGCCAGCCCCTGTACCCTTTTAACTCCACTCATGCCACATGACTGAAAGTCCTGTAATACTGCCCTTGATTTACTGAAGGGAAAAAGGCTGATGCTACTGAAAAGACCCATTACTCCTGTGCCTCCTCATGTAGTTCAATGTTAAGTACTCTACAGACTGAATCCTTAGTGGAATGCAATTCTGTAATTCAATCGAGAGATCTTGCTAATGTCCCAGTCTGCAAGAACATAGCTTAAGGGTTTTGGTTTAGTAGGGAATCTTGCAAACCAGAGATGGAATTACAACCTGCCTTTCCTGTCGATGGATGAGTGAAGGCTTTGGCAATGGGGTATTAAGCAATTACAGAGATTTTTAAAAGAAATTGAAAGAATTATAAAATTCAGTTTATCTCAGTAAAGGTAAAGGACAAGGAAGACAGGGAAAGAAAGAGAAGGAGAGGGAGCAAGGAGTCTTTTGAGCAGTGAAGATATTAAACTCAGGTACTAGGAAGAAATATCAGACTAACTAAAGATATATACAAATTCAGAAACAGCACTAGTTTGAAGTCCTGCTCTCTCTGCTTCCCAATTCCTAACTCTGACATTCACTGCCTCTATGAAGTGGACAAAAAGTACCTGACACTGCCAAAACCTGTACCGATGGAAAAGTCAAAAGAGATGAACATTCCACACAAGCTCGCTAATATGGGTACTCACGTGGAAGACAAACACAGAAACGTGACAGGAGGCGTGTCCCTCCAAACTGATGACAGCCTGGGGACAGCAGGCTGAATTAGGGTTTCTGGATCATGTCTTCAAATCCTATTTGCTGTGCTTGATTATCATTTGAATTGTGTGTGAGGTCTCAATAAGAACATATTACACAGTCTTTTCTGAAATGATACCATCTTCCCATTGTCAGATATTACACAACTCATTAACAATATTGCCAAGATAATGGAGCCCCAGTGTGTGTGTGTGTCTGTGTCTGTGTGTCTGTGCATGTGAGTGTGTATATCTGTGTATGTGAGTATATATGTGTGTCTGTGTTTATACCTGTGTGTGTCTGTATCCGTATATGTGAGTCTAAGTGTCTGTGGCTCTAGGTATCTGTGTATGTGTTTGTATCCGTGTGCATGTATCTGTGTCTCTGTGTTTTTGTTTGAACCTGAACTATGATGATGTAGACACCCACATATGAAGAATAAGGGGGAAACTGGTAGAGATAAAATTCTAGATCAGAGTGCCCTAAGAACATTGGTAAACCCTCAGAGTCCTGAGCAAACTGGGTGATTCCAGACACACATCCTCCATCACTGTGGTTGAGCATTAGCTCCACCCACAGCTTTCCCTACTCATCTTCCAGGATCCTCTAGCCCTGAGAATCTTCCTGTGACCTTGTTCGCTTAGGTTGCTGGTTGCGTTTTGTATAAGCTCAGAAAAGGTAGTTTATTTCTGCCCTAAGAAACAGCCTTTATTCAGATTAAACGGGTGTCGAGGGCAGATGCATTCTGTGTCTTGCTTCATGTGCTCAAGGCTGTCTGTCCTTGCACCATCTGTCTCACTTAAACCAGGACGAAAAGTAAGAATCTTGGCTTTGGGCTTCTATGATACTAGTTGTAAATGAGTCACAAGAGGTGAGTGTGTCTCCCACACATTAGTACTTCCAAGCCACCGTTATTCCTGTGTGTTTTTGTTTGAACCTGAACTATGATGAACAGAAAGGTCATGGCTCAAATACTTAAGTTACAATGTACGTACAGCACCAATTTTGGCTGAAGGAAGTCTTCAGTATCAAATACTTCACTGGATGCTTACAAAAATCCCTCATTTGCTTCTGTTAAACAAGCAACATCATCTTTACCTTGTAATATCATCAAACTGAGGTTCAGAGAAGTTACGGCATATTCCTTCCCATGATGCCTTTCTGCTCCTCCCCAAGCGCCCATCTTACCAAGTCAGAGCTGCCGTCCAGTGTCACGCCTCAGCCACGCCTGATCAAACAATGCATGGCTCTAGATGCTGCAGGGGTGACAGGAACAAAAGGCAAGTTGATAAGCTTTTCTCAAAGCTGCTTCCATACCTGGGAACTGCAATCCAATTTAATACATAAACTGCAATTTAAGTAGGAGTACATTCTTATGACAGATGCTTGAAGCTCTGCTAACCCTAGGGCAGGGAGGATTCAGCCAATCACAGGCTGCTAACTGTGAGGCCTTGTCCTTATAAGGCAAATGCAGATGACAACCTATCTAGAATGCTGCCCAGCTCCAGAACCTGTGTGTTGGCCTCTCTGCTTTTACCTGTTGTAACGCAAAATCTAATTAGTTTTAATAATAAAAACCCCGAGTAAGATATAGGGCAAATGCCAAAAGCTCAGAGAAGCGGAGCTGCCCAACCACTAGTTCTTACCTCTACCAAATCCTTGGACCAAATGGACGATCCTGTCTCTAGAAATCCTCAGACTGAATGCCCTGAGATCCTGTTTCCATCTCCCTAGTGCTGGGATTAATGGCCGTGAGCCTCCACCACCCAGCTCTGTTTCTCTTTTAGATTGCTTCAATCTCACCATAGCCCAGGGTGGCCTTGAACTTTTGATCTTTCTGCTACAACCTCCCAAATCCTGGGATTAAAGGTGTGTGCCACCACTGCCTGGCCTCTGTTGTTAGCTAGTGGCTAGCTCTGCCCTCTGATCTCTAGGCAAGCTTTATTTGTCAGAAACAAAGAAAATGTCATACACCACAATCTGCCAGACTTTGAGCTATAGTGTTTTGACTTTTGACCTTTTGGACCACTGAGAAAAAGTCTTCTCTGACCAGCCCTGACTCATCTGTCTTCTCAGTCCATCTACTCCAGAGGATCTTTATTTTTCTGTCCTGCTGGAGCAGTTTTCCCTACATCCCAACCAAAGCCCAAGAAGGTGACCCAGCTGAGACGGTGAACCTAGCTGGAGTGGCCAAGGCTGAGGAGGTGGTCCTCACTGAGGTGACCATAGTTGAGAAGGTGACCCAGCTGAGACGGTGAACCTAGCTGGAGTGGCCAAGGCTGAGGAGGTGGTCCTCACTGAGGTGACCATAGTTGAGAAGGTGACCATAAAGACAGGGTTTGTTCTAAATCATATTTATTCCATTAAAGTATGACTTTCTGTACATGCTGCTAAACTTAGTGACAGATTTGCTACAGGGAAAGCTTTGGTTCTAGGTTATGCCATTTTGTTTCCTTTGTCCCTTTCTGCCCTGTCAGTAAAACTTGAACCTTTTTTTCCTTTCTTGGACCAAACGCAAAAACTGAAAGTAGTGATTCTTGTTCCAGTGGATCTTGGCAATCAAATCAGGAATGTTGCATTATGGGAGGGGAAGCTGGCGAAAACCTTGCCATACACGAAACAAATCTTCGACTTCTGATACCCATGGGTGAAGGATATATCTGCATGATCAGAGCCAACTTGTCCTTGTCGTCCCCCTCCCCGCCTGACCCCTACCCCTAGAAATTGTCCACTGAGACCCGCCTAATATGTTCACACACACAGGCTAGGACAATCAGGACCTGAAAGAGTTCTGCCCAGAGCTCTGTGAGACACAACCAACTCTACATGATTAGGAAGAAAGATCTCTGCACACCTCGCCTCCCTGCCCCCAGAACTAATCTATATGCTAATTTGCACTTCATAATGCCGCCCCACAATATGGTAATTGCCGTAATGTTTTCCATGGAGAGGGGGGGGGGAAGAAATTGAGCTGTGGCTCAATCATTGAAGCCTGCGTATTGGTGAGGCTTCACACAAGAGCGAGCCCATGTCCAAGGTGCACAATGTTGAGAACACAGTGAATTTCAGACAGAACAGGAAATGTTGTCTGAGGCGATGCTGTTTTGCAATGGCCCTTGGTAGCATGGTGTAGGTATACAGGCTACACATGCAGTATGTTAAATAGAATAAGGCCACCTCCCCCCACCTGCCAGGGGAGCTGATGTCTGTTTACAAGAATCTCTGCAGCAGCTGATCTAGTGGGATGGCCCAGCCTCCAGGGCTTCTGCCTCCCCAAGCATGAGGGTCCTTTCTTGTTGGCCTGTTTTCCTATATGCGATCTCCAGTGTTATTAAGATATCAAACATAGGAATGACAACAAGAGTCCTAATTAAACAACAGCCTCACTGTGCGCCCTCAAAGGAACAGACTGAACCCAAATAAGACGAGTGTGGGACTGGAAAGGGGGGAAAAAAGACAGTGGGGGCTTTGAAGCCATGGGGGCTTCAAACAGCAGATTTGCTATGTGTATTTAAAAGGCCAGATGACACCAAGGGCTCCTAAAACTATGCAGAGAAGATCCTGACTCACTGAGTCGGAAGGAGAAAGAGAGTCTTGTGGCCAGAACCCACTTGTAATTGAGCTCAAGGATCACTCACGGCAATCAGGGAAGTAATATGCTTCTGAATAATTATGAATAATTAGGCACATTTATGAATAATTACACTGTTAATAACTATCTAACTCATTCCATTTTGAAATTGTAATTCAGTCACTGCAGAGTGGGGAGCCATTCCCTAGTCCTGTTCTGTGCATAGTCATGACCTAATCCTGGATAGCACTGGACTTGCCTGGGGGACAAAGGGACATCCTGGTCCACGGGGACGAGACTTCCTATCCTCTTGGCTGATATGAGAGGACTCCAGACAAGCGAGAGAAGCAGAAAGAGAAGGAAATATTTTCTTAAAACACCAGAGCTTTGCCATCTAGTGAGTCCTTTATCAATATGCAAATTACTTAAAAGTGACATGAGGAATTCACTGCTGTTTTCAGTACAATGGTTGAAAAGAAGCCATTGTCTGCACCTCAGTATAAAGGATGCCTGGGAATTTTATCTGAGCAATCTTATGACTGAATTCTCAGCTCCTCACAATCAGAAGCCATGATTTGCAAAAAAATCTTAAAATGTGTCCCAGGGATTTAAACAAAAATGTGTCTCTTCAGGAGGGCCGGGAACAAGGGGAGTAAATGTAAATTTTTCTTTTAACAATAAAAATTAAAAAAAAAATGTGTCTCTTCTTACTGCCTTCACACACACACACACACACACACACACACATCTCTTTTCTGCTCCCTTCCCACTCAACCCTTTAGTGCTTCTCTCTGTTCAAAGACTAACAGTGTTCATAATAAAGGTAAACGTATGTTTTCCTGATTCCAAACATAATATGTTTGAAAAATATCAGAAAAAAATTTTAAAGATAATTTTAAAATCAATAATATCAATACTGGAGATAAACAGCAACTCAATGTTCTAAAATTTTAATTTGCAGTTCAGATTCTAGACAAGTTAGAATTTGTATCCTTTTTTGCTTTAGTCTTAGTATTACGGAAGAAGCGTTTTCCATATTAATAAAAAAGCAACAAAAACCCACATGCTTCAAAACTGAGAAAATAAGTTATGGACCACATTTGAGGTTTTAGCCCTCATATAGACACAATCTAGCTACTTTTTATTTCATTTCGACGTTCTCCATCGTTTAAAAATAATTTTGAAGCTGAACACAGTGGCACAGACTCTAATCTCCTCAGGAAGAGAGTCACTTGAACTAGGAATTAGAGCCCAGCGTGGGCAATATAACAAGACTCCATCTCATAAAAACCACATGTGGAAAGGGGCTAGGGAGATGGCACAGGAGGCAAAGCCTACTTGTACAAACATGAGTGGGCAATGTGCCTACTTGCACGAACATGGGGACGTGACTTTGGTCCTCAGTACTCATGCAAAAGCCAGGCATGCTGCTCACCTGTAGCTCCATTCCTGATGGGGTGGACACAGGAGGATTGCAGGGGCCTTGTGGACTAGCCAACCTGGTCCAAACAGCAAGCTCTAGGCATGGGTTCTCAACCTTCCTAATGCTGTGACCCTTTAATACAGTTCCTTCTATTACGAGAACACCCAACCATAAAATTACTTTTATTACTACTTCATAACTGTAAGTTTGCTGCTGTTTGGAATCATAATGTAAATATCTGTGTTTTAGGTGGCCTCTGTGAAAGGGTCTTTTGACCCACCAAAGGGGTCATGACCCACAGGTTGAGAATCCTTACTCTAGGGACGGTGAGAGACCCTGACTCAAAAAATAAGATGAGAAACAACAGGAAGGCACCTGGCATCAACCTCTAGTCTATACACATTCACAGATACTCTCACAAATATATACACCACACACACACACACACACATACACACACAGCATACACACAAATCATTTGCTAATATCCTGAATGCTTATGGCTGTAGTGTTTAAATGAGAATGACTCCCATAGGATCACATGTTTGAGTACCTGGGCCCCAGTTGGTGGAACTGTTTGGGAAGGATTAGATGCCATGGCCTTGTCACTGGGGGTCAGTCAGCTCTGAGGTTTCAAAAGACTAGTGCCAGTCCCAGTGTGTCTTTTCCTGGCTCCTACTTGCAGACCAAGGTGCAAATTCTCAGACACTCCTGCCACCATGCCTTTCTTCTACCATCATGGACTCTAACCCGCTGAAGCTGTAAGCGCCAAATCAAGTGCTTTATTTTATGAGCTGTCTTGGTCATGGAGTTTTACCACAGCAATAGAAAAGCAACTAGAGCAATGGCTTCACCACGTCACATAGAAATATGCATAGTAAGCAGCACCTCAGATCCTGGGCCCCCTGCATTTCCGATTTTTGCTATTCCATCATATTATCCTGTAAGGAGTCTTCCTTTGTTTACTCTCTCACGTTCCTTCCTCTTCCCCTTAAGAAAAGACTGACTTGGACAGAAGAGCCTGTTAAACTAGGGGAACGACCTAACTAGCCTAGTGCCCAGGAAGGCTTAGCATATATAGTTTTCTTAGTGATTGTGTTATGGCTTAAGTACAAACAACATTTTCTATGCAGAATCAGACATTATAGGAGTCCATCTTGAATCTAGTTGGGGTGGGGACTGGAGGCACTAGTATAGAAATACATTGTCATGGATCTTTTTCTAAGACTTTGTCACTGAGAAATGAGATACTAATGATATCTTAATGAGCTTCTGAGGCAGCTACTTCTCAATGATCCCTAATAGATCATGTGTATCAGGACTGTGGAGATCTCTGAAACATACATCTTCTGGAACCCACTATTCAGTATGTTGTTATAGCTGACGAGGACAGAAAGTTAAGACAAGAAGAGAAGAAGGCAACAGACTCCACAGCCCTTTGTTGGCCAGGCCATAGACTGTAGATTTCACTACAAAATAGTGTGACCTCTGAAGAGATGAGTGACATGATCACCGGGATGCTGAGGACAATGAGTTATGGTACAACACATCAAAACAATGTGAGAGGCAGTGAGGCAGGACTTAGGAAGATGGAGAGAGGGATGGGGATGATAGGTGGGTAGGTCGCTATGGTGACACAGAAATCTACACAGCAACAAATAACTAATAGAAACGTAAAATGTGATAGTCCAGTCAGGAAATGAAGTAGATCAACATGAAAACTGTATATGGTAGAAGTAATCCAACAGTATGGATATTGGATGCAAACACTAGGTTGTAGCTGGGATGGACTCCAGTGACTTGAAAGGGAACAACAGGCAGGGCCTGAAGTTGGTCTTGCTGTGTTGAAGTAATGGGGCAGGAGTGGAAAGTAGGATTAAGTACTTAGAAATGGTGATGACTGATGTAGACAAAAACAAACCTTTCTCTGAATTTTTGTTTTTTGCTTTTTAACTTTTATACAAGTTCCCTTGTATAAACTTGTGATCCTCTGGTCTCATTCATGCAACAGTTAGGATTTTGTAGGTGTGTGCCACCATGCCTGGACTCATTTGAGGTTTGTTTGCTTGTTTGTTTTTGTGTTATAATATCAGAACCAGTTTTGCTTGCCTCTTCCTACCTGACTGTTCCTATAGGACTGCAGAACATAGCAGTGCCAGGAAGGCCTCTGTCAGTTGCCAGCCTCACAGGCCTTCCGTGTGGCATTCCACAGAGGAAAGCTGTCCGCCTGAGTGTTTCACCTCATGAGCTTGCTCCAGGACACGGAGAGAGGACTCAAGCAAGCCTCATGAGTCCCTCTCCCCAGAGAACCTGGAGGTCACAAACGCCATTCCTCCCATTTTGGTCACTGCAGTAGGTTTCTTTTCTACATGGTCTTCCTGGTGTGGTCACAGGTTCATCACCTTTTCACTGAGGAACTGTAAACAGATCTCGGGATCAGACTGGGCATGAAGCAGGGTTTTCTGCAGGTGATGGGGAAACTTGACATCCAGGGAAGGATTTAGGACCAAACCCCAGGAACGGGGCTCAGGGGAGCCTCAGTCTTAGAGTTAGAACAATCAAGTGTTGTATTTAAATTTAGAAGCAGATCAAGTTTCCACAAAGAATCAGTCAGTGTTCAGAGTTCAGTGTTTATCCAGAGTTTTGAGCATCCTATCTCAAAGGCACCAGGCTAAGTCAGTATCCTAACAAAGAACGCAGCCAACATTTCAAAGGACAAATAAGAGGATATTCAAGGAGATTTCCAAGTGGATCTTATGGTATCTCAAGTCTCTATCTCTTTAAGGTGAAGGAAATAGGAAAGACTAAAAAAAAAAACACATCTCTGTATTAAGAGATGATCAAGTCATGGTTATAGACATTGTTTAGTGATGCGTGAGAGAAGTTAGCATTCACAATGTGGATGTCTTTTTAAAACACAAAAAGGAGAACGTGAGGCATTGCTGCCAGCAATCTGCTGCACTCGAGAATATACACTTTCCTTGAATCATTTTACAAGTTCTTAGGCCACAGTCATATAAAATATACTGTTCTCAACAGAAAAGGAGAAACTGCAGGAAGTGGGAAAGAAGAGATCTATATCTGCCTGCCACTCATCAGTCTGTAGAGCAGTTGAAAGAGACTCAAATAGAGCCACCATGAGGGGCAAAAGTTCATGTCCCCTGCCCCCAGTGAAACTTAGTGTCCGAAGGCAGGAAGCCACAGCCCTAGCTCAGCTTTCTCCTTTCCTGCAAGCCCTTTTTATGGAATATAGAAACCTGGGCACTTACGGAAGCACACCCCTCCACGAAGTAGGCCCTGGAGGTATGTAAGTGCAAGTGGAACACAAATGCTCTATTTGTATTGCAGCATCCTGAGAGGAGCCTGTGTCTCACTTCCCAGACCCCTGCCTCCTTCCCTTCTTTTACTCCTAGCAAAGGGACCCTTACCATTCTGCCCTCCTTCCCCTTCCTCCTCTTCTTCTCCTTTCTTTCTTCTTCTTCTTGTTATTTATTTATTTATATATTTTGTTATTATAATCCAATCAAGGTTTCCCCTCCCTGCCCTCTTCCTATTTGCTCCCCCCCCCTACACACACACACACCCTATCCACTCTTGAGAGCTAAAAGTGGGGACTGTCTCTGACTGCGTTGCCTGCTTTGAGGACCTATTCCTTCTACCCAATTGCCTCATCCTGTCTTCATAGAAGAGGAGGTGTCCAGTCTCACTGCAACTTTATATACCGTGGCTGACTGATATCCATTCATGCAGAGGCCTGCCTGTATCTAAAGAGAAACATTCTACCATTCTTATTAAGATTATAACGACTCTGTTTCCTGCCAGTCCACCCACCCATCCTTTCTTGTTTCCCAGAAAATAACATAGCAGGTAAAGGGGAATACTTTAAGAATCTAAAATTGGCTTTGGGGGATCTAACGGAGGAGACATGGAACACAGAGGACTAGGAGTGACACAGCACAGGGCAGAGCTGCAGCACTGGAGACATTAGAGCATATCAGAGCTGGCAAGCAGCCTGTTGAGTTAAAGCTTCAGCTCAGAGCCGACATGTATTTACTGAACAGTTTCAAGCATCCAAAATTGAAGAAAGCCTCAGAGTACATCCTACAAAAAGGCCTGAATGGGACCGCCTCAGGAATGGGATCTGAGCGGCAAGCGCCTGCCGGGATTTCACACATCCCTTTCCGATTATAGGAAAGACATTTTAAGCAGCTCAGTGCTGAATGGCTGTGAGTGGATTCCTTAGGATTTTCTTCTCCTTTTAGATTCTTCCCCATGCTGACTGGAACTCTGCCTAGCTCCTGCTCATATACATGCTACCCTGGTGTCAACCAGGAAGGAAAGAGAAAGAGAGGAAGGAAGGGACCCACAGACATCAAGGAAGCCCCCCCAGGGAACGTCTCCTAACTAGGCTTGACCTCAGAAAGTTTCCACCCCTCCCCCACAGTGTCATCAGAATGTGCATCCACCTCGTTACTGACTTGTTGATTAGGGCAGAGCCCTTGAGGTCTAAACATCTCTCAATGATTGGATCCCTCTACCTGGGATCACACCTTCAACGTCAAGCTCTTTTTTGCATGCAGGGCAGATGGGGACCACCTCATAGCTACACCATAATGATTAACACTTGAGTCCATAGGCTGGGTAAAGCACATTGTGCTCCCCAAGGTAACAGTCCTAACCTTATCCACAGAAGACTTGAAGAGAGCACAAGACACAGAAATGATTCTATCTGCCAATCTTTATCAAGGGATGTGGGACTCCCACTTGCCCAAGCTCAGATTGTGGTATTAATCCTTTGGCTTTCGTGCCCTGGAGAAGCACCCTCCTGGCTCTCGGGTCTTTTGACTCAAGACCAGTGACACACTGTCAGCTCTGCATATCACCTGCTCGTCTGCTGAAGTTGCTAAAGCCTTTCAGCTTATGAGTGGGATGGGGGTGTTTGTTGTTCTGTTTCTCATTCCTAGGCAAATACTAGACCTACTGCTGATTCAGGAATCTCTGGGGAGAGTGGGTTAGTAGCCTTCAGTCATTATAGAGCATGCTAAGGTTGGGGAACACTTGCCACAGAACAGACTTAAGAGCTGAGGGCACTCTGCACTCTCAGCCAATCCAGTGTGGGAGCAAAAAGTCAGCCTTCAGTTTCTCAAAAAGAAAGATAGGCACTCTGAGTGCTGAGGGCTCTCTGAAGGCAGGACACCAAAATTCATCCGCCATAGCCCAATACAACACAACTGTCCCTTTCCCTCTGCCTTTAGTGAGCAGGACTGGCCTCTCTTCTACCCAGGAAACACTCTTCTTCTCACTCGGATGTTTTCTTCCAGCACAAAATCAAAACCCAAGTCAGAGGTGATGCTCAGCACTGGTCAGCAGTCAGCCCAGTTTGCCGTCCAGGCCAAAGATGACAGAGTGTTTCCCAAAGTGTGCCAAAGTTTTTATATGGCTGTGTGACTTACTTGGAACAATGGCAAAAATGACAAATGCAATGTCCCACTCCTGCCACAGAAACCATTGCTGTCCTGATAGTGTCAGACTGCCTGGGTCTCAGAATGACCACAGGAAACAGAGTTCATCTCCTCATGGGTAAGTAAGTTGTATAAGTCCCCATGCTCAGAAGGACCCCACCCTTCATCTAATCCTCTGCTGTTACCATCATGGAAATCACTCATAATCTTCACTTTAAATTCTGCACCACAAATTATACATACTATCTCGACCCTTACCAAATCATAGTATGCATGAAGTAATAAAATAAAAGTCAAAATGGTGCCCTTTTAATCAAGAAAAAAATTCCACTGGAAGCCTTTGAGATGCCTCCCAAATAAAACTGTGTTTGTTTTCACTTTAACCTCATTCATAACTTTTGGTTCCAATAACATGAATGAGATATAATCTTTTGTGTTTTGTAAGATTTTAAACTGATAATGTAGCCTGACCTTATGGGGATAGGCACTGCACATCTAACCCCAACAGTACACTACCCAGTAACTAATAGTGTGATACTTCATAAATACCTGCACTATCTCAAAGGTCAAAAATATTCCAAAGACATTTTAAACAAACAGATTTTTTCTACTGTACATCCTAATTTTCAACTTTAATCAAGCATGATTTATTAGTATTATTTAGTTGCATATACTGGTGGAATCATAACTTCTCCCCACTAAGGACACATGGAATACAGAAAATTTAAAATTATGCTGCATGGTTAGGTTCCAGTAGACAATGGCCTAGAGTATATATGTTATAAAAACAATTTTAAATGTTAGAATACACTAATTCCTCATTTAGACTCTTCTCGTGGGATTCCAGGTTTTGTCATGTTCTGCCAACTTGACAAAACCTGGAATCACACGAGAAGAGTCTAAATGAGGAATTATCTAGATTAGCCTGTGGGACATTGTCTCCATTGTTGATTGGTGTAGGAAGAATCAGCCCACTATGAGCAGCACAATTCCCTAGACAGGAATCCTGAGTAGTGACAAAGAGGAGAAAGCTGGCCAAGAGCAAAGATGGATGTGCTTATTGGGTCTTGGGTCTTGACTACAAGGGTGATGCTTAGGCTCCCGCCTTGGCTGACCTTTGGAAATGGACTGTGATCTAGAATTATGAGTCTAATAAACCCCTGTTCCCTGAGTAGATTTTTTCCAGGTTTATTTTATCACAGCAACAGAAATGAAACTATAATACTCTAAGAGTTCTGGTGCTCAAAATTCTTTAATGCTGGATTAGACATATATTCTTACTATTTTTTTTCTTTTTTCTGTGATCAAGATTTTTACATGAGATACTGGATTGTAGAGACACCACAGAGACATAAAATCATCCTGTTCCACAAAATGCTTGGGTCACAGAGCTTCTACATAGGGTATCAGGCATTCCCTTCCATAGAGAGTGATGGCACTCCCTTCCGTATAGCATGGCAGCACTGACTTCCAAATAGAGTGAGTGACAGCATTTCCATCGACATAGGGTGACAGCTCTGCTGGTGATGACCCTGATGGAAAGCAGCACTGGAAGGGCCACACATACAGCTCATCTCCTCCTCAGAGACACTCTAAGATCCTCTCTGACTCCTTTTTATGTTTGAACAGGAATCTCAGGGAGGCAGAAACCTGCTCAGACCACACAACCAGTAGAAGGCATGCATAGAATTTGAACTCTGATGCATCCTCTCCCAAGATCTTTCATGAAGGAAAGGCTAAGGGGTGGTTTGAAAATGGTCCCTACTGGCTCATATCTAAATGCTTAGTCAGCAGGGAGTGAAACTGTTTGAAATGATTAGAAGGATTAAGGAGTAACCTTGTTGGAAGACATGTACAAGGTTTCAAAAGTCCATGCTGGACCCACTCTCCCTGTCTGCTGCCTATGGGTCAGGATGTAAAGTCCTCAGACACTACTCTAGCCTCATACCTGCCTGTATAGTACCACACCCCATGCCATGATAATAATGGACTAAGCCTTTAAAACTTCAAGGAAGTTCTCCAGCTAAATACTTTTAAAAATGCTTCCTTGGTTATGATCTCTCTTCACAACAATTGAACTAAGACAGGGTCTGAACTTCCACAGACATGTTCAATGTGCATAGAACTATGAGAAGTAAAAGAGAAATCTTATACAGGTGGACAAAGTAGATAGTAACCTATTCTTTAATACAAGATTTTCAAGACTAAATTTTTATTGAGAACTTTTCAAATACAAAAGAACTAAAAGAAAATCAAGTTATAATTCAAATGACACATAAAGTGGGAGTTTTATGATCTATAAAAATCCTCTGTTTAAAAACTACAGCCTTTTCAACTGATATGGGATGAACAACTTTACTTCCTGTTATAAAATTATAGGAGAGGTGAGCACTGTAATGTAAAGCCTAAATTTCATTTTGCAGTTACTTTTATCTTTCTGTTTCCAGAGAGTGTCTGGAAAAGATGAATTAAATATGATGGAATCAGTAAAAGTTTGAGTAACGTCAAATCAAATGTATTATGCATGGTCAGTGTTTTCATTACGTGACATCTTAGAGACATTGGTCCTGTCATTTGAGTTATTTGACTATTGATTAATCTTCAAAAATGTTTCGACATGAATGCCACTGTGAAAAGGGAGCCTGCTCCCCTGTCTCCTGCCATGGGGACCCTAAGGGGCATGCCTTTGCCTTTTTGCATGATTTATGTAGATCTGAACCTGAAGAATCAATAAATAGTTTCTGAGGCAGAGTTATCCACAGCCCCCAAAGAAAGCCGCCTTTTCAGTTTCTACTCAATCTACAAAATGCATTAGCCTTTGGAATGGCAGGGTCAGGAATGGCTAGTTGATGAGAATCAGGAACTTTATTCAAGTTTGTTTTCAGTGTGCGAAGTCCTATACCTAGAAGAATCCCATATACCTTCCCCGAGTGGCAAGAAGGAGGAGCTACATTTAGTTCCAAGTTCAACATTGTAAGGGCCCCCTTTGGAAGGGCTCTTTCAGATGCTGCTAATGTTGGTGTTAGCTGTTTAAGATCTTAAAACTGTAATTTCTGTCTAATACATACACACACACACATAGACACAAACACACATACACACACACACGTGCGCACACACACACAAACACACACACACCCCACACTCAATTTCTTAGAATAAAGTTTGTTTCCAGAAACATCATTGCTTCCTCTTCAGAGGCCATGTCAGTTGGCACTTCCACTTCAAGATTGGGAAGGATTTGTAATACATGGTCTCAGTTGTGTCCAACACACAAGAACCAGAAGGAGAATGTTGGTATCAGCACAGCAAATATGGAAGAAATGAGAAAGAAAGGAGAGTCTACAACAGTCCATCTTCGTCCACTCCAATAGGGTAGGAATGTCATCAAGAGAGAAAGACTGTTATTTCATTCATTGTATTTTTATCTAAGCAAAATAAACAGAAGAATGTGAAGGCAGAATTAAGGTTTCTCTGCTTTGTACCTTCTCCTGTTCCTGTCCATGCTGAGCCATGTTCCATTGATGCCAAAGAGGACACTGAGGTAGGTCATTCCTTAGGAATATCAGACATGAACTCTCTTATTCTGTAAGGCGCAAGCCCTGGGGAGGGAGAAGAAAGTTAATGACAGAGTGTGTGACTGAGCACTTTGTCAAGGGGAAATGGGACTTAGGCTGTGTGATTCTGATCTCCTGGATTGGTACTAACAAGTAATAAGCAGAGACAAGGGGGCAAGATCTGCTGATCCTAGAAATGACTGCAGATTTGGTCAGGTTGAAGTTAACCCTGCCAACATGCTGGGTTTTCACTGAGTTGCAAGGCAAGGCCTGAGCAAGAGCAGACAGGAGGGCTAGATTTTCTTAAAGGGTGTGCCCTGGTGAGTTCTGCTTCTAAGGTAACAGTGCTTCAACACTCAGCCAGCTTCCAGAGCTACTTGTGGCACAAATCTTCAGAGAGAAATAGCTCTGTGCCTGAAAAGAATAACAATTAGCAGTCCAACCATGGCACTGAACCAACCTGGGACATTACTGAATATATCTAATTACATAAGAATAATTTCATTAGCACCAGCTTTCATTTGAATATGCTGCAAGTGGTCAAAAAATTTTTATCTCCTTCCTGGGACTCATCTCTAATGAGATCTCATGACTAAGGTTTATGATGTTTGAGAACTGGTAGGTATGAAATCTCAAACCTAATAAAGACAGTAAGCAACTGGGCAGGCTTTTTGAGGCCTTAATAATCATTAATTACAAATTGCTCTTAAAAGCAAGTGTTGCCATGTGCCATGAGAGCACCATCGGACTTCACAGACCGGATCTAAGATACCTTCACAGATGTCAGGGCTCACTCTATTCCTAACTTCTTTTCATCATCCATCCTTTCCAGGGTGGAGGTATGTGTGGGGTTCAGGAAAGCCTAACACACCCCAGCTGGCTCTCTCTCACTTTCTTTTTCCTGTTCTGGGAGGACTTTTAATATGATTGTATTAGCTGTTTGTTGCTGCTGTGATGAAACACTATGTCTGAAAGAGATGTGTGGAAGGAATGGTTTAGTTTGGCTTATGGCTCCAAGGGAGAGTCCATATATGGCATCAGGAAACTGAGACAACACACTTTTATCCACACACAGGAAGCAGAGAGTGTGAACCAGAAGTGGGGTGAGGCTATAGACTCTCAAAACCAACACCCAGCAGCATATTTACTCTGGAAAGCCTTTGCATCTGAATGTTCCATAACCTCCCAAACAGTGACACCAAGTTTTCAAATACCTGAGACTGTGAGGGACATGTAGGTCAAACCACAAAAATGGTCAAAGATCAGAAATTAGCTTGCTCCCTTCTCTCTCTTTTACTCCCTCCTTCCTTCCTCCACACCCCTACTCACTCCCTCAACCCTTACACACACACACACACACACACACACACACATTCTCTACTCTTTATACCTTTAGAAAGTAAGTATGCAATAAGGAATCTTACCAAAATGCACATTCTCATTTTTGATAAGTCCTTTCTCTGGATACTCAGCTAAAGTGTCACTTAGAGATAATTGTATCATCTTTTGGCACATTCAAGATCAACCAAGTAATACATTGCAATAGAGTGTATACCTCACTGTCTCTCTGGTATGAAAATAAGTTCCTATAAAAAGCTTCACCTTGCACAGACCCTTCCGCAGGGCTAATTAAGCAGAGCTGCAGTGGTGGAGCTGCAGAGAAGATGACTCAAAGGCTAAGAGCTCTTACTGCTCCTGCAGAGAATCCGAGTCTGGTTCCCAGCACTCACATCTGGCAGCTCACAACGACTTGGAACTCCAGTTTCAGAACATGTGATATCCTCTGCTCTGTTACCATAAAATTTCATGAAGCCATCACCACATTGGAATGTGGTATTTGGGGTAACTGATTCTGTATTCCTGGGTGATGGTCACTCATCTGTATCCAAAAGACAAACTCGCTTATGCTCTTTGAGGTACAATTTATGTTCTGTGTTGACACTGACCTAGAGAGCTGGTATTAATGCCAAATTTCATGAGTCTTTGTACCTTGACCTAACTTGTCTTTTTCTTCAAGCCCCTTCTCTGGCCACTGCCTCTTTGTGATTGGGATTGTTCTTCACAACTTGAAATCACCCCTGAGTCCGCTAATTGCTAAAGCTATTCCCAGTCCCAGTATGGAAATACCACTGCCTTCAAGTCAGCAGGAAGAAGGCCATTGTTACAGATGAGATAAGACCATCAACATGAAACAAAGATGCCTAAAGCTTTAGAGAAAGAATGGAAGGATAGCCAGGCTTCAAAAATGTCTGGAAGCTGAAATGACAAAGGCTGCCTCCATCCCAACCCCACTCCAGCCCCGTGCCACAAAGAGCAGAGAGGATGCTCTCTAGACTGAGTGAGAAGGATGTCCCACAAAGAAACCCAGAAAGGGAGGGGGAACTAGATTTAATGTGTCCTATATCGCCTGCGCTGTGATCTTGTTGCCAGTAAGATAATCTCCCATAGAGCAGAAGAGCTCCAGGTGAAAGGTCCCTACGTTTATAATGTCAGGCTCTGGGTGTGCCAGGTAAAAAGCAAATGGTAATCTTATCATTAGAATGCCTGACCCCTCGGCCATGCCGTCTCTCACAGGAAATGGTAGGAACAGCTCGCGTGTCAGCATGGAACACTTAAAGGTCAGCACACAGAAATGTCCCAGAGCTCACAACTGAATTGCTGACACCTTTTATTATTGCCACTTAAATAAATGATTCAAGGGGCAAGGGAGGGGAGTACCGGCTTAATGTCGAGATTTACATTTAGGATTCTTGGGGCAATTGTTTCTCAACTATTTCCAAAAAAAATAAATAAATAAATAAATAAACTTGCCAAGTTTCAGTGTCAGGGAGCAAACATGTCATAGAAAGTCATGTAGCTCAATATCCCTAAGCTTACAGAGTACTCCGTGTTCCTTGAAAGTGCACCATTATTTTTCAATATGATTGTGTAAGAATTTCTCCTCCTAGTTTGCTCTTTATTCCACATAGAAATATTTTTTGCATTTTTTTCCTCCTCTTGATTTGGCAGGAGAACAGATATCAAGGAAGTCCATCACAACACTTGACCATTGCTATCTGGAAAGTAAGATAGATGACCAGAGCTGCAAGGTCATTCTGCAAGGTCATTCTGCCTATTCCTTTACACTCAAACCACACAAAAGCACGGGGAGGTGGCTGAGCGAGTAAAGTGCTTGCCACTAAAGCATGCAGACCCGAATTCAGATTCCCAGAAACTACACAAAACCAGGCAGGCTGTGCATGTTCACAACCCCAGCATTGTGGGGAGGAGAGGAGCCAGTTAGATTCCTGGGGCTTATTGGTTAGCCAAGTTGGCCAAGCAGCGAGTCCCAGGTTCAGTGAGAAACAATGTGGAGAGTAACTGAGGAGGACACGGCCACCTCTAGCCTCCTTGTGCGCATGCACAGGCACATACACTCTTACACACACATGTGTACTTTATACACACATACAAAAACACTAAAAACCATTCTAATGGCAAGCATTTAGTGGCTAAGCAGATAGCATCCTAGCACAGCAGTTTCATCTAAGAGAACTAAAAGAAGACTCTCAAGTTCCTCATGCCAACATCGATGACAACCAAAAGCAGGAATCATAGTTAAAAGGCACAAAGCATAAAAGGCATAAAAGTAGTTGATACTACGGAATTATGGAATATTATTTAACCTCGAAAAGAAGGTACTTCTGGCATATGCCACAGGATGGATGAACTCTGAAGACGTTATACAAAGAAGGAAGTCAAGCACTAAATGATAAACGCTTCATGGTTCCACTCAAATGTCTGGACTACGGGAATCTAGAGCAGCAGTAGGTAGATTTGTGGATGCTGAGAGAGAGGACTGGGAGGGTGAATTGGGTCATGGTGATTTATGAGTATGGAGTCCCATCATGGGGAATGAACACATTCTAAAGCTGGCTGTTAAAAAGACTACACGGATGCATAGCTCTGGCTACCCTGGAGTCTGTTAAGTTACACACTTCCTACAGGTTCTTCAGCATGTCCTGTAAATTATGTTCCCAAAAAGCTCTTTGGGAAAGTAAGCACGGAGCTTGGGCATGGTGGTACATACCTGTAGTTCCAGCCCTTGGGGTGGGCATCATCTGTGAGTAGAAACAGACTGCACGCACCCTGCTGGGTTACAGCGTTATCTAGGGCAATCCCATTCCCTTTCTGTGTGTGCGGATTTTAGCCTCCGCACATCAGAGTCTCCCCATGTGTTGCTACTAGAGAATTAAGTCTCTCTGAACTGTGTCTACAGAACACCAATAGCCCTTGTGTTCCAACAGGCAAACCATGCCATGCCCTGTTCTACACCAATGTTGCCCATGTACAGCCTCTGGCTGGTTCCTAATGTGCCTTAAAAAGTTGGGACTCCCATCTTTCCAGAAGTGCGTGAGCCAACTTTCCATCTCTGTGACAAAATGCCTGAAACAACCAACATATCAGTAGGAAAGGTTGATTCTGGTTCACAGTTTCAAAAAATTTTAGTCCACAGTCACTTGGCCTATGTAGCCTAGGTGTCTCGTGTGACTGGGCTAAGGGAGTGCATGGTGGCAGCGGGTAGTATCGTGGGCCTATTTACTTCATGGTAGCCAGGAAGCAAAAGACAGACAGAGGGAAAAGCAAAGAGAGCCCCATATGGTCTTCAGGGAGGTTTCTATGCCCTAAAAGCTCCACCACACCCCAGTAGCAACAAGATGAGAACTGAGCCTTTGAGATAGTTGATCTGTTTCCCCTGGATATGACATGGCCATTGGCCTCGGTGAAACAGAAGTGCTAGAGTGACCTACAAAGTCCTTGGTCTGCGGTAATAAGTATGAGATAAACAGAACCATACAGGGGCAGCTAGGCCTATAGGAAGAGTAATGAAGTTGTTCTCCTTCATAGAAGGATGGACAAAGTCACCAAACCCACAGCTGAGATTCCTCCCACCAGCTCAACAGCTCCACGTGGTCATTAGAAATGCTGGAGTATGCAAAGAGATGGAAGATAGCCGGGATTGAGATTCTTCCGCGGGGCAGCTTCCGTCAGTCTACACCACTGTGGGACTATTTTGCCAATGCAGCTGCTGTGAGTCACCCAAGTTCCTGCAAGTGATTCCAATATACTCACAACTCAACACACTGGAATCCTTTCTTTGTACTGTTTGTGGCAAGTAGACATGGTTTCGCTTCTCAGGAAGAGTCCCAGAGCAGATTTCAGCACAGGGACCCCAAAGTCCCTCCTGTAGCTCTAGTCCAGGATAATTGGCAACCTTTTAACCTGCTTACTGGTAAGAAAAACTGTCAAGTCACCCCACAACCTCTTGTTTCATTGAACATGCCCCTTTTCAAGCTACCTTATCACAGCCTTGCTTCTGGACCCTTCCTCTGGCCACACTGTTGGAGCCTCAGGCCATAAGATGAAGAAAAAAATCACTAAAATGCCAAAGAAAAAAAATGAGGCTTCTCACTCAGAGGTTGATTTTTTTTAAGCTTCAAAGGGCCATAAAACTGGGCTCAAGGCAAGAAAATGTATGCAGAAGGGAAATCTGCAAAGAGTCTTAAATATGAAGTTATTAAAAATTGATTTTTAAAGATGCCAATTTTATGTTCTAATTTTATCCTGAAACACCAACTTTCAACAAAGCCAAACACCAATGCACACTTTCTCCCTGCTGATTCCGAGAA
>JAQHUG010000008.1:15051718-15091376 GCA_028555095.1 Dicrostonyx torquatus | reverse complement strand
CAACTTCATACGTGAGCATTCCAACTGACAGTGGGATGGTGTGAGGGGGTGGGGGGCTGGGAGATTATAAACCACGGAGGTGAGGCCATCATTCATGTCAATACCAACTGAAAGAGACCATAGACCGTGTCTCCCTCCTTCTACCAAATGAGAACACAGCAGAAAAGTTCTATCTATGGACCAGAAAGCTGATACCTGGGTCTTAGACTTCCAGCCTCCAGGACTCTAAAAAATGAATTTATAGCCAACTTGAGAGTAGAGGCCTGCAGGACCATGAGAGGTTAAGAAAAGAGGATTGCAAATTGAAAGCCTTCTTGCGCAACATAATGAAGCCTGTCTCATGATGTGGGATTCACCTTTGTATGCTGTGAATGTGTTTTATTACCTTGGTTAATAAAAAAGCTGCTTTGGCCTATGGTAGGGCAGAATACAGATAGGTGGGGAAACTAAACTGAATGCAGAGAAAAAGAAGGCAAAGTTAGGGAGATGCCATGAAGCTGCTTAAAGAAAAAAAATAAAAATGTCAGAACCTTACCAGTAAGGCACAGCCTCATTGCGATACACAGATTAATAGAAATGGGTTAATTTAAGATATAGGAGCTAGATAGAAATATGCCTAAGCCGTTGGTCAAACAGTGTTGTAATTAATGTAGTTTTGTGTGATTGTTTGTGTCTGCATGGCCGGGAAATCAAAAAGTATTCTCTGCTTCCAGTCTCAGGTTTATTTTTGTCATTTTAATGGAAAACAAAGTCTGGAGCTATAGCTCACTGGCAGTACACTGGTAGTACCTAGCATGAACTAGGATCCAATATTCCCACTGTAAAAACTAGTTAATTTAATTGTTTATAAGACAGTCAACCTACTTTATTTTGTGATAGTAACTCAACCTATTCTTATCTCCAAAGATAGCAATGGTCACTTTATAAATGACCCTGCAGTGTCTTCAGAGGTTCCCTGAAGGCATGAGTGACCCATGACAGTAGGGTACTGGCCCATCTTCTTGGAAACTGTTCCCCAGCAAAAGGATCTAACAACCATGCTCCTCCTTTCCTGTCACACTCTACCCTGCAGTCTCATGGTTTCCTTTGAGGCATGGGGATAGTATTTTGCTGTTGTTGGTTGTGTGTGCGTGGCAGGAGGTTGTTTGGTTTGATTTTGTTTGGTTTTTTGAGACAGGGTTTCACTATGTAGCCCTCGGTGTCCTGGAACTCACTTTGTAGATCAAGCTGGCCTTGAACTTGCAGAGATCTGCCTGCCTCTGCCTCCCAAGAGCTGGGATTAAAGGTGTGTGCTACAATGCCTGGCTTGTGGAAAGAGTGTTTAACCTTCACTTTCAGTACTTTCAAAAACTAACTGGGATGCTACCATCTCTGTGGTTACCATGATCACTGAGAGAACCCTCCACCCTAGCAGCATGTGTTTTAACAACACCATCCTATCCCTTCTCATGTTCTTTCTCCTCCTCCTACTTCTTCCACCTCTTTCTTTCTGTTTCTCATTCTCCTCCAGACTCTTCTACCATGTACACAGCACTCTGAGATCCATTTGTTCAGAAATGTTCTGTTTATAGTTAGCCGTTAGGGAAGACTGACAACTAACATTCTGCCAAATAGCTCCCATCCCCACCCTGTCAGTGGGTACCAACAGCATTGAATGAGATGACTCTTCCAATAACCTACTCAAGATTTTTGGCTGGCCAGCTTTGTAGCTGTCCATTAAATGCCAACAAATAAGAGACCGAGTTATTCAATGGCACTTGAAGGGCTGGGCTCTGATATCAGTGACAATAGTCATGTGGAATGACATGGTCAGGCTGTCATTGGAGCCTGAGTTCCTCTCACCTTATATCCCCATCACTTGGGAGCAGATGATACAAAAAGTTAGGACTTTGTTGAGCTGACATATATGTAGATCTGTTTCTTTTTAAATATTACAAGGGGTTCCTAAGGAAGTGTGAAAGCTGACTATTCAGTCTCTGAGCTCAGGAGTTCCTGGGATCACTAAAAAAGCAATAGCCACAAATAGAAATCACCTATTTCTGAACAGTGCCCATACTGAGCAAGACAGACCCCACTGATGAAGGAGGAGCAAACAGTGCAGGGAACAGAGGAGTCTCTTGCCACTTGTCTGCAAGGTGTTAGAATTACTTATTCAAATAATTTCTTCCAAAGATTGTGTGTGTATGTGTGTGTGTGTGTGTGTGTGGCATGCATGTGTACATGTGTCCACATGTTTGTGGGTATACATCTGGGGGGCACCTGTGCCTGTGTATTCACATGCATAAAGATGCCAGAGGCCAATTTATGTGTTTCTTGACATGTGTCCATCCACTTTATTTACCGGAGCAGAGTCTGTCCTGAACCTGAAGTTGACATTTTTAGCCATCCTACTTAGATCCCCCATCTTCATCTCTCAAGTACTTGGTCTACAGGTGGACTACCAAACTCTCTTGATTTTTTTTTAATATGTGTGCTGGGAATCCAAATTCCAGCCCTCATGTTTGCAAAATATGATAGTATTAATTGCCATCTTGACAAAATCTACAACCACCTGGAATCTGGGCCTCTGAAAATGCCTACAGAGGATATTTTGGCTGCAGTAATTGAGGCAGAAAGGCCTGCCAGCTATGGGTAGCACTATTCCCTGGCTAGGTCCTGGACTATATAGGTGGAGAAAAGGAGCTGAGCAACAACATGCATTTGTCTCTGCTTCTTGACTGTAGATATGATGAGAATAATTGCCTCAAGATCTTGCCAGTGTGACCTACCTACCATAATGGACTGTAACCTTGAATTGTTAGGTAGATTAAATGCTTTAGTAATTAACTCCAAGTCTCCTATCATGCATTGGTGTTGCATTAATGAAAGAAATCAAAGCACATCTGTCCCCTTGATATCAATTTAACCAAGAGTAATTGAATTCTCTATATCATCTTTCCTCTGTCTTCCATACTCCTGTGTCTTGCTGTATGGATTTGAATCTATGCTTGTCTGAAAGCTGTCTTACAAATCCGTCCCTGTGTCTGTATCCATCTGTGACTGTGTGCGGCTGTCCCTAACAAAGGCCTTTGTTCTATATTTAATGAATATCACAGAAAGAATCACATGGGGAATGATAAAGGGTACTTTACTGAACTCTAACAGCGTTTCATAAGGGGTTAAGTCACAGATGCCAACTGACTCCAATTAACCCAAATAACAAACAGTACTATAAACATCATCGTTTATTGATCAGTATCCAGATGTGTTCAGCATGATCCATAAATAATCAGTCATAAGTCTTAAGTGACCTCAAGGAGTTGCATACAGTGTCCTATGCTGGATATTCATTTTATAAGATTGCATTCAGCGCTGGAGAGATGGCTCAGAGGTTAAAGAGCACAGGCTGCTGTCTTCCAGAGAGCCTGTGTTCAAGTCTCAGCAACCACATGGTGGTTCATAGCCATCTATAATGAAATTTGGTGCCCTCTTCTGGCACCAGAACACTGCATACATACATAATTAATTAATTAATAATAAATAAATAAATCTTTAAAAGGGAATATTTAAAAAATGCATTCAATCTCTGATTTGGTTACTCTCAGCAAATGATACACATGCTACTCTGGGTCAGGACACGGATTCCCAGAGCTCCACCTAATGTTTGACTCTCTCTGCATCTGCTCCCATCAGTGGCTGGATGTAGCTAGCCTCTCTGGCAATTATGCTAGCTCTGGTCTATGAGTACAGTAGAGTATCATTAGGAATCATTTCATTGACTCTTTTTCCAGTCATGTTTGATGCTATCCTAAGTTTCTGGGCTGTCCAGTCTCTGGTTCCTGCCCCTCCAGACAGTATCAAACATGGGCTCCCTTCTGGGTCATGGGTCTCAAGTTTGACCAGTCACTGGTTGGTCACTCCCACAAATTTTGTGCCACCCTTACCTCAGTACATCTTCCAGGTAAGACAAATTGTAGGCCAAAGGCTTTGTGGCTGGGTTGGTGTCCCAATCCCTCCACTGGAAGCCTTGCAGGGTTACAGAAGATGGCCAGTTCAGGTTACATATCCCCATAACTCGAGCCTTCACTAGAGTCACCCTCATGGATTTCTGAGTTTCCATTGTACTAGGTTTCTACCTCACTCCTGAAACATTCCCCAAGTCCCATCATCTCTTCCCGTATTCTCTCCACCCATCCCCACAAATCCCTTCTGTTCCCATCCCCACCTTCCCCCAGACCACCTACAAAATATATTCTATTTCTCCTTTCCAGGGAGATCCATATACCACCACCATCCTCTTAAGCCCTCCTTGTACTTGGCCTTTCTGGGTCTGTGGAGTGTAGCATGATGATCCTTTACAGCTAATGTCCACTTCTAAGTGAATAAAAGACAAATGTGGTCTTAAGTCTTAAGTGACCTCAAATTATATTACTAACTCTGGGCAGGGAGTCTAGCAAAGTTCCAGCTCCTTAGAGAATAAGCAATATTTTCATAATATTACATTGTCACAAACTGTGGGTCAAAATGAAAACTTTATCATTTAAGTTGCTTTTGATAGACTATGGTATCACAGCAACAATTAAAAAAAACTAAAGGGCACAACAGGCCCTATAACCCACATAGTCATTCTCCAGCCCCTCTTTTAAGTATTTAAACACATGCTAGGCATAAATGTATGTGCCTGAAACCCTAGCATTCAGGGGTCTCAAGATCTACTAAAGATAGATCCTAGGTTGTGAAAGAGAGGTTCAGAAAGACAGCGTTGTTGAGCAAAAAGACAAAAAAGCAAAAAGTCAAAAGATCAAAAGATCAAGGTGTTGAGGTAGATAGAATGACCCCGCTAACACTCAAATACCTAATACATTGGTATGGAAGCTTGGGAGAGTTGCTGCTCCTCTGATCCAATCCTAGCACTAGGGAGGCTGAGGCAGGAGGATCACATTGTCAGAGAGTTGTTTATACTACCACACCACAGTGCTGATAAGGCCACCTTGAATCAAGGGATGGAGTTAGCAACTGGCTAACCAGGATTAGCCACAGAGATGCTGGAGGACTCAGGAGGTCTAATAGAGAGGAACAGGAAGCGAGAAGAGGGGATTTACAGGGCTGGCACATCAGGAAAACATGGAGAGACGGTCCTTCAATTGACTCTCAGCTTCTGCGTGGGTTTACCTCAGTTTCAAACACCCGAGTTTTTATTAGACTAGAACAATTTTGGTAGGCATTGTGGATTGTCACTAGCTCAAAAAGATCCTTGATTGCACAGTAAGACCTGTCTCAACATCATCAAAGGTGTCTGAATTGACAACAAGCCACTGCCAGCCAGCAGCTCCTTGTAAGAAAGTAGAGGTAGCAATAAGAAGGTGGAAGCCGCCCACTTACTGGAAAGGGACCGGCCTGCACAATGTCCTGTCCAGTAAAGCAGTGACATGGTTTCTCGATGTGAGACTTTCCTTTTCTAATTTCTGATATAATGATACTACCACCCTCATGTGTGTGTGTGTGTGTGTGTGTGTGTGTGTGTGTGTGAGAGAGAGAGAGAGAGAGAGAGAGAGAGAGAGAGATAGATTGTGTGTATATGGAGGTCACAGAGGACTGGCAGCAAATACTTCAATTGTTCTCCATTTTACAGGTGGAATCAGGGTCTCTCACTGAACCTAGAGCCCATTGGCAGGCTGCTTCAACCCTGGGACTACTGACACCAGTTTGTTTGCTGCTTGCTTGGGTTCTACTTTTATGGTTATTGCATGGGAGTTTTTTTTTCTCTTTGTGTTTTTTAACCATTCGATAGTTTCATACATTTTTGTAATTAATGTTATCTGTTTTTTTAAAAAAGAAAACATGGTCCTAGGAATCAAACTCAGCCACTCTTCATGCTTGCCTGGCACTCACCAACTGAGCTATCAACTGTCGTCCTTTTTTAAACAACAAAGTAATTTGATAATGTAAAATGAGCAGAAAATAAATGTCATTTGTTTGAAGGACCAGATAAGCATTTTTATTAGCATTTCCTTTCCTATCTCTGTGGTGAATGTCATAAAAAGCTCAGGGATAAACTCTCATGAAAATTTCCCCTCTGAAGACAGAGGAGGAAAATTGAGATTCCCATTACAGCAAGCACACCATCTGAAGCTCCATCATTCAGGACTTAGGCACCAACCTCAGCATAGATGACCAAAAAAATGCAGTCAGAGCCCATAGTTGCTGGGTAAAGAACTTCCGCAGGATTTCATCATCTCTCAATACTGTTTGCAGCTGTCCACATAATGAGTATGTCTCCATAATTTTCTAGCTTTGTTAAAACACAAGAGTTTATATCATTAAGGCCATTAAACTATGCTATTTGCTGTAGGCTATCAAAGAATTTGCTAATCACTGAAGCTTTTCTTCCCAGTCCTGCAAAGATGAAGGCCTCCTGCTCCATTTCACAATATCTTCATTCCTGCCTTTTAAAAGCCAGATATCCAGTCTTCAAATATTTTTAATTAGTACAGTTTTTCTTTTTTTTTTCTTTTTTTTTTTTTGGTTTTTCGAGACAGGGTTTCTCTGTAGCCTTGGAGCCTGTCCTGGAACTAGCTCTTGTAGACCAGGCTGGTCTCGAACTCACAGAGATCCGCCTACCTCTGCCTCCCGAGTGCTGGGATTAAAGGCGTGCGCCACCACCGCCCGGCCAGTTTTTCTATATAGACATAATAATACTGTTTGTCTTTGAAAGGGGAAAATACTTTTATAGGAATAAAAAAGTGACCCCCAAACATTAGTTTTGCTGTTGTTTTTCACACTGCCAATTATTTAAAAGGCAACATTTGACATTTGATCTTCATCCTCTTTATCATCCACCCTCTGCCTGCGAGAGAGCACGGCCTCATAAACACAGTTCACAGGAGCAAATACATTTAGCTCTGTCGAATTCCATTGGTTTCCGGAGTGTTTCAGACAGGAAACATAAAAAAAGGGTGACAGTTTCAGAAGCCACTAAAATTTTATACTTGGCTTTGTCACCAGGATTAACGCATTTCAGCAAATTTCATAAGAAAGTCCAGTCTCTCTACGTATGCCCATCACAGCCGTGATGGCTCCCCCACATGCCAGCAAGTGTATTGTAAAACCCATAAACAGCAAGTGTATTGTAAAACCTTTTATGACCATTATAAAAATATTTTGACTATTTTACTCAACCACCTCAGTAAGACACCTGATATAAGTTGAGGGAGAGGAAACAAAATCCCTTTTTCAACAAACCTTTCAGAATCAGAGGAAGGCTGAAGAGAAAGAAATCCAACTTTCTATTAAAATAACATGAGTGTTCACGTAGAGTGTCCTCTTGCTAGATTTATCTCCAGTAGCAATCATCCAGCACCCAGGTCCTGACTTGCGTCGCAAAGAGCCCAAGCATTGTATTGTGGTAGAGTCTAAGTTATCAAAGTAAGTTGAACTCAAAAGGCAAATGTTACATATTTTCTTTCATATGTAGATCCAATATTTCATACAGGTACCTAAAATTATACATGTCCGTTGAAGATGGCTAGGGGATCTCTAACCTGTGATACACGGCCGGCACCAAGAGTCTGTTCATGACTTTTAGAACAAGTCTGGAAATCCAGCTGGCCGTGGCCACCACAGGCATGGAGAAAAGCAGGCATTGTCTCTATTAGCCATCCAGGAAGCACAACTACATCCCCTGTGACAACCGTCACAAAAGGCCAGGACTTAATCACCTACCTTTTCTTGTTGCTGCTTCTAACTTTGACTCAGCCTGAGAAAGCCAAAATCATACTTCTCTCCACTGTCTAGAAAGCCCACTCCTCCCTGGACAGCCCTGCTTTCCCAGCCTACAGCCTTGGTTCTGCGCAACTGGTCCTCCCACTCCACCACTCGCTCTAAGCCAGTGGTTCTCAACCTGTGGGTTGTGACCCCTTGAGGATCAACTCAGTTTCACAGGGGTCACCTAAGACCATCAGAAAACACAGATATTCACATTACAATTCAAAGCAGTAGCAAAATTAGAGTTATGAAGAAGCAACAAAAATAATTTTATGGTTGGGGGTCACCACAGCATGAGAAGCTGTATTAAAAGAGTCCCGGCATTAGGAAGCCAACTGTTCTAAGTCATTTCCAGATGACAATCCCTTTGCTTTACACAAACAGACATTTTTTTTTCATTTGGTCCTCATCTCCACAAGACGAAGATATTCTGTCACAGTAAGTCCTGGCATTTCTCTAAGGACAGTTCTACCCAATAACTAGACCCAACTTTCTGAGAAACACTCTGGTATCCACCATAGTAAGTCAGCTTAGCCAGGTTGGTGGCACACACTTTTCATCCCAGCACTCAGGAGGCAGAGGCAGGCAGAACTATGTGAGTTCAAGGCCAACCTGGTCTCCAGAGAGAGTTCCAGGACAGCTAGAGTTACACAGAGAAACTATCTCAAAAAAAAAAAAAAAAAAAAAAAAAGGAAGAAGACTTGGTAACAGTAGCTTAAAGAAAATGTGGATGACCCTACCAAGACTCTATTTATTTAAAAAATAAAAGCCTCCCAACTACTTCATAAAAAGACAGTTGAACAAAGGAGCTATCCATCCAGGCTCAGTCCTGCCCCTACCTCAGCCTAGCCATGCTGGTACTACCATCTAATGCTCCAAATACAAGATGAAGCTTCTTCCCTACTAGAATGCCTTTTCCAAACTTATAAAAGCAGCTGGTTTTACCCTTCACATGTGCCATATGTAAGGAACCCAAAAATTGTACATTGGATGAGGATGATAATGACATTTGCTCAGATATTTATACTTATGGAGCATAAACTCTGAACCTTTAGAGTTTCTGCCTTTAACCCTCAGTAAGTGTTTACCCAGCGTTCAAAGCTTGGGTGAAATGTCACCTCTTCAATCTTCTCCTCACCCCTATTTTCTCCTCACCTCCTCAAGCACCATTATTTGATGCTTCACCTATTTTCAAGACTGACTCTAAATGTCTAAAAGCAAACTTGTCACAAGACAGCCATGGTGCTTGCTTCCAGTCCTCTCTCCAGAGGGACTGAAACTCCCAAGGTCTATTTCACATCATGACTCTAAGTCCTGGGCTCCTTGATACACCCAGTCACACAAGGGAGTATCATTTTGTTTTTCCTCTAGTGAGGCTTCGATCCTAATTTTAAAGCCTTGGTGTTCTTGATGAAACAGCCTTGCTATTTCACGTGTTCACATGTTTAATAAAATACACCCCTTTCTCTGGAGTCTGTTTATCCATCCTTCCTGCTTGCCCCACCCTAAGTCACCACCACCACCTCATTCTAACCCTAGTCACAGGTTTACTTGCAGAACCAGGCACTTCAGGGACCTGCAATGAAAAACACAAATGCTGCCTAAGGTCAGGATAACCAGCCAGGGATGCTGGGTGTAAGACACCCTCTTCATCTGCCTTGGACAGCCTGCAGAGCTCTCTGGGACAAGCCATGGAGGCTTACAGCCTTCTCCATCAATACCTGATGACACTCTGCATTTAGTTATAATGGCTGCCCTTAAAGCAAGTAGCCAAAAGAACAGTTAGGCATTGAGTTAGGGAGGGAATCAAGAGGATTAAGGATGGGAGTGTAAAGGTCACGGAACAGGACCCATTTAGCATTGTATCAGGTCATGGGACAACAATGTGGAGAACCCTAATTGCTCTGAAAATTGGCCCAAAGTTTCATGCTGAAGGTGGTGCTGCCTTTGTGCTTTCTCCCAAGCTCTCTGTTTGGAGCAGTTTTCAAAGGGAATTGCTGAGCAAGACAGGGAGAGGGAGATCTCAGGCAATCACAGGTCACTGAAGATTAACTCAGTCTCTGATGGAGGAAGGTTAGGTGAGCTCTGTGGGCTCCCATCCTTACTTCCCTTCTTCAAACAAGGGCAGGGCAGCTTCTCAGGCTCAGAACCTGCATGATTTATTATTCTGAATTCATTTCCTGCATTTCCTTAGGAAAGGGGTATGTGGGCATGCAACCGACTGGCTGTATTCTGAACAGTTAGCAGGCAATGACTTGTAGCCAGAAACTGCTCTTCATTCCCAGCCGACCAGACCCAAATAAATACACAGAAACTATATTAACTACAACACCACTTGGCCTATTAGCTCAGGCTTCTTATTAATGAACTCTTATATCTTAAATTAACCCATTTCTATTAATCTGTGTATTGGCACGAAGCTGTGGCTTACGGGTAAGGGGACAAGTGTCTGTCTCCTTCAGCAGCTATATGGCGCCTCCTTCACGCCACCTACTCTCTTTCTCTATCTCTATTCAGATTTCTCACCTGGCTTTACTCTGCTAAACCATTGGTTGAAACAGCTTAATTCATTAAGAAATAAATGCAACACATATACAGAAGGACTTCCCACATCAATAACTCTCAAAGCATCATGATTGGGGCAGCTCAGAATCCTGCAAGACAGGGAAGGATCTGATTTTGAAGCCTCCTCATCCCATCAGACTTTTTGTTTACTACCTTCTTTTGGCTTTCCAATTGAGCTTATAGGAAGGGTCCATGGCCCCAAAGTTGCCAGTATACCACAAAGCAAAGACTGAAACAGTTGGGGGAAATCACATGTCAGATCTTGCGTCAGTTTCTGAAGCCTGTCTTGATCTCAGAAAAGCAGAATTATCCATCCCCTCAGCTCCCATAATGTGTAACCCTCATCCTATTTATCAATGGCATACTATAATTTATATAATGGCCTGTCTGTCTGTCCACTAGATTCTAAGCCATGCAAAGATGGGAATGCCAGAAATGAAGCAGGGTTATAGGAGGTTGGAGAGAAAGTGAGGGATCATAGAAAGATGAAACATGCTTTATTTACTGGTGCACACACCACTAGGCAGGCACACATCAGCCTATGGACCATACTGACACAGGCAGACTGGCAGAGAGGCCACACAGAGGTAGGCACACAGGTCTTGGGACAGATAAAAACAGGCAAGCTGGTAAAGGCAAAGGCATTAGTCTCTGGCTCAGTGCCATATTTATACAGAGTCACACCAAGTGGTATTCTGGCAAGAACAGTTGTAACAGATGAAATCATTGTTTACTTTGGGGTTCCCCAGACATCCAAAGCTGGCCATTGAATGCTGACTCCTACTGGATATTCCTCAGTTGCCATGTTGTCTAGGCATGGACTGGCCCGCATGGCCTTTTGCTTCCTACAGTGGCTCTCACTCAACCTTTTAACTCTAGTACTTAGCACTGTACCTGGTATTTTACAGATACTCAGTAAATTATGTAAGTAGAGTAAGTTGAACAAATTCTAAAAGAAATCGAGCCCTCGGCTTCATCAGTCACTACTTGAAGTGAGCATTTGAAAATTAATTCACTTTCATATCCCCACAGGGCAACTTTGTTTTACTTACTAAAGAGGTCAACATTTTTTAAAATAAACTATTATAAATAATGTGAACACTTACAAAAGAGTTACCAAACACTTACACTCCCAAAAAGACTGGGATTTCAAGAACTCTAATCAAGAATTCAGTCCCAGAGCTGGTGTAATGGAGGACGCACGCCTAGAAGCCCAGTGCTGAGGAACCAGAAGTGGAGACATCACACATTTCTAAGTCAAACTGAGCCACAATGAAAGACCCTATCTCAAACAAAGTCAGTGATGACTTTCAAACTTACTAGCCTGGCTACCTCTCTATAGCTGGTATTTAAACTTCAGACCCTGGCACCCACTGCATTCAAATTGACATGAATGAAGCTGAAGAATCAACACATTTTCTTTCCTTTCGTTCTTTCTTTTTTGTTTTGTTTTGTTTTGGGTTTTGTTTTGTTTTTTGAGGCAGGGTTTCTCTGTAGCTTTGAAACCTATCCTGGAACTAACTTTTGTAGACCAGGTTGGCCTCGAACTCAGAGATCCTCCTGCCTCTGCCTCCCGAGTGCTGGGATTAAAGGCTTGTGCCACCACCGCCCAGCAAATCCACATTTTCAACAAGGTCTCTGAGCAGCTACCAGGATTGTGCACATTTAGGCAGTGTCACCACAGAGGAGACTCAGCAGAAACACAGAATTAGGAACTCAGAAGTCTGCAGTCAGGGCTTTGTCACTTATTGAGTGCACAGCTTTTTATGCCACTAGTTGTGCTTGGTTTTGTCTATTATCAGCAAAGTGGTAAAAGTTAATAATGCCTGACCTCCTTAGCAGGGCTGTTGTTAAGATTAGATATATAAGAAGGTGACAGTGTGCTAGTAAGATCCCACTGGGGTAATGAGTTTGCCGCCATCAGAATGGCCCCACACATTCAATTATGTATTGACTCTAAGATGGCATTGTCTTTCCTCTTAAAGGACAGATACGGACACTAGTACATAGCAGTTGTGCATTGAATGCATTGTGGCCCCAGAGTCTCCTGTGTTTACCCAGTTGTTCTCCAACAAAGTACTGCTCCAGAAGGCTAAGGTAAAGCCTGACTGGAGGAAGTGAGCCACTGGAGACAGGCCCTCAGGGTTTTGTAGCCCTGCCCCATGTCTTATCAACTTTCTGTTCCCTGCCTTGTGGTCACAGTGAGACTGGCTACCTCAGGCTACAGCTACCATCCCTCCCCGTGGTGATGGACTGTAACTGTGAGCTGAATAAACCTCCCTCCCTTGTGATGCTTCTCCTTGAGGGTTTGTTCATTTCAAGGAAAGTAGCTAAAACATCCAGCGGAACTCCCCCCACCCCAAATCCATTAATGATTTCCCAACAATGTGATAATCCAGAAGCAAAATGATCGATGTGGTTGGGTTCCAAGCCTCATGATAGAGCAAATGCAGCAAAAGCAGGGGTAATAGAGATCCCTCATTCTAGAACCTTCCAATGGCCTGGATAGCAACCCCTGCCAAGTTGAGAGGTGAATAAGTTCTGCAAGAGCAGACTGCCATGTGACATTTGTGCAGCGATTGGCACTGAAGAAAGGCAGAGACTCTGGTGATTGTCCCACAAATGGGCCATCTTCAATGCTGCTCTAACACAAATCACTCTACTAATTAAATTTCTTCATTTAATCTAGCTGGAAAAAAGAAAAACGAAGAGATCCGTCTTCTTCTTTTTTGTTTTAGCTGTACCACGAAGATACTGCTGTGAAATTAATCTTCCAGTCTTTCTTTCTCTGAGGACATTTCATGCTTATCCCCTAATTTGCCTAAATCAGGTGAGTGAATTGATTGATTGACGATTGATTGATTGATTGGGTTTTGTAATAGGACCAGGTGCTCAGGTGGTGCTTTATTACATCGAATGATTCGGATGTGCCCAGACAACGGGGGGGGGGGGACAAAGAGAAAGCAAGTCGGTGTGAGCTGTACCCATGTACCCAACACCGTAATGTAATGGGGATGGAGATCCATCACCTGGAGACTGTGATTCTAACAGTGTCATTATCGGGAGGGATAATGTTATAGCAACAAGAGTTGCTCACTCCAAACAATGATAACACAAATCATCCAGCTAAGTTTCAATTTCAGAAAAACCATGGCATTTCTTAGCAGTTTTAATCCATGCCATACTGGGACACAGCTAATGCTTAAAAATTATTCGTTGCTTGTTGGAATTTGAAACTCAATTGGGCATCCTGTATTTATCTAGCGACCATGCAGTAACAGTATGCTCTCAGTTTTTCCCTTTCTCTGTTTCCACTGCCTTGGCTGCCTACTAACCTCACATGGGAAAGTTTTGAAACCCTGATGCCCAGAGCACATGCCAGGCCAGTGACACAGGGTCCCTGGGCTGGGACTCAGGCTACATGATCACTAGTGATGAGAGCCATTGTCACACTGTGGGGCTGCAGCCAGTAAGTGGAAATATAAGAAGACCGGATCACAGCAGGCTCTCCTGAGCTTCAATCATTAGGCTACAGTGTGTTTCTTCTGTAGTCAGTCTTACTGTGGAAAGCTGAATCACACCCCTCTGGGTAAGTAAGCATTGGCTGAGCCTTGTGATGGCATTGGAGGAGCAGGCATGGAAGAGACACAGCCTTGGCCGCCAGAAGAGCCTCCTCGGGTGTGCTCTGTCATTCATCTTTCCGGGTAGAATCTTCTCCCTCAGGGGAAGAGGGTTGGCCCCTGGTATGTTGACCGTATTTCATTGGGTGGCCCCACACCCATGATTATATGAACATCACAAATTGTACTCAGTGGGTTGTTTAAAAGGGGGTGCTATAGAAGTGGGGGTAGATCTTGGGGAAGCTGAAGGGAAGAGTGGGGTTGAATATGATCAATATACATTGTATGAAACTAGAGAAACGGCTCAGCCATTAAGAGTTGTTCTTGCAAAATAATCTAGGACTGGATTCTAGCACCTACCTCAGGTGGCTCACATTGCCTGAACTCTAGTTGTAAGGTATCCGACACCCTGCTCTGGCCTCTGTCGGTCCCAGGCACACATACAGTGCACATGTGTACATACAAACAAAACACTCATTCATGCAAGATAAAAATAAACAAAAAATATTGTATGAAATTCCCAAAGAACTGAACAAGAGCAGTATATTAAAGACTACAGTGGAGTCATTCCACTCCTCTGCTCAAAAGTATCCTAGGACACCTCATATTACCTGGTAGACAGCCCTAAACAGTCTTCATGGCCCCTGACACCTCCAGTCAGCCTGTACGCCAACAGCAGATAGATCTGTGAGGCCTATATTTGATTACTGGAACCACAAAAATGAATGAATGAATGAATTAATGAATGAACAAATGAAACAAAGGATCATGACCATTAAGAAACCATATCCCTAGGTCTCTGAAGAGGAAGAGGAGGGAAAAAGGACTGTTGGAGTCCAGACTTGACAAGTTCATACATTCCAGGGTAGGGGCACGTGGGTTAGAAAGGTTAGGCAGAATAGACAATGATGCATAAGAAATACAGAGATATAGGATGGTACAGGGAGGTCAACTCAGTGAATAATGAACTGCCCATATTCATTTTTCACATGCTTATGTACTTCGCTCCAAAAGAGGAGACGGGAGGCAACAAACTTCATTAACGTGATATAAGGAAGAGACTTGAATTCTCGGCCCTTTGGTCCAGGTAAAGAGGATCCACCTCTACACTCAAAATACTAATTAACCACACCCTAGGACAAGATCTCTTGTTTGTAGCCACACCTGTTGTCAACAACTTTGAAAGAGCAAAACTAAGCTCAAACTCTCTGACCTTTAGTCAACGTGGAATAGGCTTATGTCTGTGGGCCACTACAGAGGACAACTAGAACAAACTAATTTAGTCATGGGGTTTGTGGACCATTCTGGATGAGCTAAACATCCAGTCTTCCACCCTAAAACCCCATCTATTTTCATGTCACCTTAATATTAGAATAAGAAGTCCAGAAGTTGTTAATTCAAATTATTGTGTCTTAAGAAGCACTCTGGATTTCTAACAATCCAGAATAATTATGTATTTAATTGTTCTACAGCTTTGCAAAATTATAGGTAATTTTGCTCTCTAGAAAGACAGTCTGTGTGTATTATCACACTACAGACTTTAGAAAAGCTGAAAAAGATACATATGATGTCATACAATGGCCTCTAAAATTCTGTATTCTTGGGTGGCATCTAAAATACAAACATCCCACCTCATTAGACAGTAAATGCTTTGTTGACAAGTATGGTCTCTTGGTTTCTGCTCTATCCTTAGCTATTAGCATTGTCTGTCCCCTAAGCTGGGTAACTAATGGAAGAGTGTACTCCTCTGGCCTCCAAGCACATGCTTATAAACCTTCAGCCATAGAATAGCATTGAATTCTCAGGATGTGAATTTAAGATAGACAGAGCTACACCACGTTCATTAATGCCACACTATAAAGAGCATCTCACAACTCTGTGAAGTAATTCTATGTTGGTGGGGGGCTGGGGTTCTAGGGAAAACCTAGCTATGATATTTGGGTAGAATTAGATCAAGACTCAAGACTATGACCAGATCAGATACTAGATTGAGTGACAATGTTTAGCTGTGGGTCTTAGTATGGGGGAATTGCAATTACAAAATACCTGAGGTGAGACAAGTTATAAAGAAAGTCTGATTTCGTGTGTACTTCTACACAAAATTAGGCAGCTGCACCTGGTTTGCTATGCCAGCTCATGGGAGAGACACAGAAACAGGAAGGACACACCTGGGAGAAACACACACTTGTGAGAATCACAGAAGAGATATGCGTGATGTGTGCCACCTTCATAACAACTAAACCTCAAGGAAATGAACCCAGTCCTGGCAACTCTCATTCTAACAGAGCCTAATTTCAGCTCAAGAGAACTAACGCAATCTGTCAAGAAAGGCAACAAGCCATTAGTGAGGATGCCGCCACAAGACTGAATCACCTCTCCTAACACCCTCTTCCTTAGGGCCCTACCACTTCTCCATGGCCTTACTTTGGGGGCCAAGCCTCAGCATGTCAAAGCTTAGAGAACTCCATATCTAAACCACAGGTACCACCCAAGCCTCTATATCCTATCTTCCCTGGAAAACCTTCAGGAAGCAGGACAATGCCTCCTAATATTTGCTCAGTCTGATTCAGAATGGCCTCCAAGGAGAAGCACAGACTGACAGGAAGAAAAGAGGAAGAAATGCCTTTTGGAAAAAAAAGGGGTGGCTGGAGAGATGGTTTAGTGGTTAAGAGCATTGCCTGCTCTTTCAAAGATCCTGAGTTCAATTCCCAGCAACCACATGGTGGCTCACAACCATCTGTAATGAGGTCTGGTGCCCTCTTCTGGCCTGCGGGCATACATGCAGACAGACTATTGTATACATAATTAATAAATAAACACATATTTTAAAAAAAAAGAAATGCCTTTTGTATCTGTGTTCAAATGGGTACCCACGGAAGCCTCTGTACTTCCCAAAGGCATCAAAAAGAAACACTCCTCAGTGGAAAAGTTCCCTGGTAACGAAGCAGTCATTCCCGGAAATAGCCCTCCTTTCTTCCCACTCTTGTCTTTCAGAAGGGATTTCCTTTCCATGCTGCTAACAGCACCCTGGCGGCTGCTTCAGGAAAAACACTCTTACACAGAGCTCCTGACCTTTTGCAGTATGTTCGGCTCAAGCTACATTAAGATGCATTTAAGACAACCTTGAGATATTGCGTAGCAGCCACTCCCTCCTACAATCTCAAAGGTTCTGATACAAACAAGACCCCTCCGATACCCTCTTGTGTTCCAGTGGAAACCTGGACATAGATCTTGATGTGGGAGTGGTCTCCTGTATTTTGTATTACTCTTCTTGGTTGAATAAAGAGCTGCTTGGCTTATAAGATAGGTCAGCCCTTAGGTGGGCGGAGTAGACAGAATGGAAGTTCTGAGGAGAAGAAAGGAAGTGAGCCAGTCACCATGAGGCTCCCGCCACAGATGGAAGTACCGTAGAACCGTCCGGTAAGTCACCCACCTCGTGGTGACATACAGACTTTTATAATGGGTAGTTTAGATGTGAGAGCTAGCTAAGAAAAGGCTAGAGATAATGGGCCAGGCAGAGTTTAAATGAATACCGTTCTCATGTGGTTATTTCGGGCATAAGTAAGCAACCAGCGGCTGAGCGGGCCAGCAGCTGGGGGCTGGGAGCCAGGCGCTGGGAACATAACCCATACCTCTCCCCCCTTAATTACAACAGTTTGGGGCCCACATGGCTGGTTAAATCCACTTAAAAAACCTGAGGAAGCTTTAAAAGGAATTCTAGATAAAGTTTAGCACAGCTGGCGGCTTGCCATAGCTCCTTTAAGAGAGACTTCCTGACTCAGCAAAGCAACACTCTCATTTCCATGGTCCATTTTGCTAAGTTCAAATGTCATCATCAAGGGTAACGTTTTCAGTTCAACAATTCAAACTAAAATTAACCTGGTTTTAATTCACCTTTTTAAACCCCCAAATGATGGAGATAAAAGAGTTCCCAGGAACCATATTCCCCAGTTTCCTCTTCACAGTGCAAAGGGTAACACTGGAGCCCAGAGAGGCAGTCTTGTTCACCTGGTGTTTTGAGCTAGTTGGTGGCTAAGTCAGCACCAAGCCTGTGGCTCCATATTCCCTTTCCAAAGCTCTTTCTACAGTGAGCTTTGGTGTAAATAAATTTAATGAGGCATTTCCTAGGAACAGAGAGAGGAAGAAGCTAAGTGGGTATTGGATTCCTGAAGAAGGTAGAGAGGCACACAGAGAAAATGAGTAGAGACCCAATTCACAAATCTTGCCTGGGGCTAGACCTTTATACATTTAATATAGTACGATAGTGATAATAGATCCACTCAGTCCTTCTTTCCTTTCCAGGGACCAAATTTGCCTGCTCTTTTCAGTGGTCAGATAGAAATGATATGCAGGGCAATGACATTCCATATACATTTTGCCCTTGACGTCCCAGGGCACACGTTCCTTGAGGGTTAGAATTCTTTAGCCGACTTCGTGTCTACATCTCTTCCTCACACCAATGACTTGTACCCAAGAGTGTATATCTATTATAATTGCTACCTAAAGAGAATAAGAATTACAGATAAGTAATTTTCTTTTTCTAATCTAACCCCCTGGAGGCATTTTAGCAGCTAATATGGGCGATGACAGGCATTTCTGCTATAATTTATACAATTTCATTTTTCTTAATCATGGATTTTGCATCTCTTACGTCACCGGCTTAAAATGGGAGCTGAATATGTGTGTGTGTCTGTCTGCTTTTACATATTTAGTCTCCCTTGTAAAATGTTGAAAATGCCCACACAATCATGAGAAATGTAGAGAAGCATCTTCTCTGAAATGGCCTTCTAGCTGTAGGCGAATCCTCCAGAAGCAGCTTACAGAACATGTGTTTAAACTCTACAGAGGGACACCCCCATGTCAAGTACTTAAGAAAATATATAGTTAAAATGTGGACCTTTGTAGTTACTTGTCTTCACTGAGACACTGTGTAAACCATCTGTATGCTACAAAACAGGAGAAAATCCAGCAAATGCCTAAGAGGGGTTATAATTCAGTTTTTTGTTATTGTCATTGTTCATCCAACTAGCATAGTTCCTGAAACATAAAAATATGTCAGCAAATATTGTTGATTTGCATTAAATTCACTGGTAGATAGTGAAATGGTGCAGTATTCTGCTTGCACACTCACTCTCCCCATCTCCTCCTTCAAATGCAGGTTGTTGTAGCCAGCCCTGGAGAATCCAAGCCAAATAGAAGCACCCCAGGTTCTACACAGCCCGGGATCATCTGGGATCTGAAACTGTCATTGGCAACAACCTTAATGAATCATGAGTTCAATTTAGTGGGTCAAGAAATGAGGCTGTAAAGCCATACAATGGTCTCAAGCAGAGGGCAAAAGAGGGCTTCTCTCGCTGCAAGAAAATGAATTCATTTTGAGAAGTCCCTGATTTTCTTCTCCGGATCCTGTGAATAAGACCATATTGGACAAAGAATTTTTACCTACAAAATTAAGGAAAGGATTCCAATACTCAAGGCTCACCCTAGTGTATATGGATGTGTCCTAAATGTGATGACAAATGTTCTTATAGTGAAGAGGAAAAGGGACATTAGTGACAGAAAGGAAAGGAGGGGGCCCTGTAAGTACAGATGCAGAGACTTCAGTGACATGACCACAAGTCAAAGGATATTAAGGTCACAATACACAAACAAGGCTCAATCCTGGCTCTCTGGAAGGAAAGTAGCCCTACAGAAGCCTTAATTTTGAGCTTCTGAACTTGAAAGCTGTGAAATAATAAATTTTTAATGTTTTTGCTTTGTTTTATTAATTTTTAAGTTTGCATACAAGATTTCACTACATTTTCATACATAAGTATCAGTGTCCTTGTATATTACTCATCTATGCCCACTTCTGTTGTTTAAAGATACTAGGTATTTGGTGCTTGTTACAGCAGCAGTTTAGAAACTAATAGAGACCCTGATCTAAAAGATCCAACGCCATGAGTATTAAAAGCACCTAGAGCCTACAATCCTTCCTCCCCATTTTCTACAGGATTCCCTGAGATCCGCATACTGTTTGACTGTGGGTCTCTGCAGTAGTGCCAAGGGCACAGCAAGAAAACCCACAAGATCAACTAAGCTGGGCTCATAGGGACTTACAGAGACTAAGCTAACAGCCAGGGAGCCTGCATGAGACTGACCTTGGCCCTCTACATATATATATTACAGTTGTGTAACTTGACCTTCGTGTGAGACTCCTAACAGTGACTGCTTTGGGGACCCATTCCTCTGAGGGGCTCAAGTCCCACTTCACCCCAGTATGGTTGGATTCTATTGCACACTAGTCCATCTGGGTGGGGGAGCACAGCTAGGCCTGAAGGAGCATCCTGAACAGCAGTAAGTACAGTAAGAAAGAAGACCCGGGTACTGGAGGATAGTTCATTTACTAGGAGGTGGCAGGGGATAATTATACCCCAGGAAGAACAGCCGGTTGGATCCACATGGTGGTAAGTTATAGGTGGGACAAGGATATCAAGGGTGCCTCATTTGTATACTCAGCAGCATCAGGGGCCAGGGAAAGGATCCTTATAAGGTCATATAGAAAAGGGGATGTTTCAGCCATCACATAAACAGCCTTTAGTCCTTGTAGCCTTGGAGGTATATGAGCTTATCAGTTGCTACCTGTGCCATGGCAAGTCCAGCTAGGGTCTCCTATCTGGTGGGGTCTGTTGGCACTGGAACAAGGTAGGGAGCAGCCAAATGCCTGCTGCTCTCAAGATGAGAAAATCCTGTGTTTTAGGAATGCTTTGACCCCTTCTTAGCATCGGGCCAGCCCTGCATTCCTCCTACTGGATTGCCTCATCCAGCCTTAACAGAAGAGGAGTGCCTAGTCTCCTGGCAGCTTGATGTACCATGGCCGGCTGATCTCCTAAGGAGATCAGCCTGTATCGGAAGAGAAACAGTAGAGGAGTAGGCAGGGTGGGGGCACTACTGGGAAGAGGGAAGGGAGGGGAAACTTCAACTGGGATGCAAAACCAAAATAAACAACAACAACAAGCTCCAGGGCCAGCTTGATCTTCTTCGAGTCTTCACCGTGAACCCTGACGAAAAGCATTCATTCTAGAGCAGGGGTGGAACGTTTTTGAAAAGCTGCAGTTTCTTTATTTAGAAAAAAAAAAAATGTTTAGCATCCAATGACCTGCAATCTGATACAGCCCAGAGATGGAAAAAGAACTCCGTGCATCCATCCACTCAGGAGTCACCACAATTCAAAAACAAAAGTAGTCTGTCCTTAACCTGTCCCTTTCTGGCAGGGAACTCCCAGAAGCACAACAGTTGATTCAGTAAGTACTTCGTTGAAGCTTCTGGGTCTTAGTCTGTACTTAGAATCGCACTTTTTCACACTTGAAGAACGGATTGCCATTTAGGCTTCTCTCTGGTCACTAAAAGTTGGGGGTGGAGCTTAGAGAGGATGGGGTGTGCCCAATGGTAGAGCATTTACCCATCATGCATGAGGTAATAGGTTTAAAACCTAGCCCACTCATCCCACCCCAAGAAATAAAAGAATTTAGCAAGAATCAATTCAGTTCTCCATCCTTTCTGTTTTCTTTCCTGATTAACCTAAAGATGCATTGTGTCTACAGGTGTCCATGTGGGAAGCATGGAGAAGTATGTATCATACTACATACACACTGCAGGGTTTACCTGTGGATCTATCAAGGCTGCATGCAATACACTTTAAATAGCTCATGGTAAAAATGGAATTATAGGTATGTATAACAAATCCATTATTCTAGTCTTTTGTTTGCCTGGGGTTTGCTATCAGGATCTGATATAAGCAAGGCAAGGACTACACCACTGAGCCCAGCCCCTAGATCCCCCTGTTTTCCAGTTTGTGTCAATAGTAATCCTTGCTCTTAAATTTGCAAGTAGCTATCATACTTGCAAATGGTTGCCTTACTTCAGGTATTTCCCTAGCTTTCCGTGAAGACTGTGTAGGTGCCATCTTGATGTGCATGTGAACCCACAGCAGGCCAGGCACCAGCTCCCACACTGTATCGTCACTGCTGGGGTTAATGTCAAAGACTCTGCATTCTTGTTGGAATGCTTAGGGCAATGCCCTGTATGTAGTAGTCACTCAGTGAACAAACTCCCTGGATTAAGAAGGCAGTTAAAACGAGGCTCTAGGGACAGCGAGCAACTGGAGGAGAATAGAAGTAGACATAAGAATTGTGGTAAAAGGAAAACAATGAGCTTATTGCCTTTCTAACCAGTGTGACCTTTGTCCTATACATTTCTAGAACATGGAGGAAAAGAGAGAAGGAAGGAGGGTGTGAGAAAGACCAGGACAAACAAGATTTTTTTTCCCAAACTTCATAGCCTCTCCCTAATGATGGGATAGTGTTCAAAGCATTTCAAGAACACAGTCCCTTGACCCCACTCCCACCCCAAGTCACAGCAAATTAAAACTGGGAAGAGGATTTCATTGTGCATCAGTCTCTGTGGCTGTTGATGGACGGCTCGCTTCATCCCGGTGACACTGTCTGGGAAAATGATTTGTGCACATTGGGGTGGCCCAGGGATGATGCAAGTCCTTGGTGACAGAAAACAAGGGAGACAGTAGGAACCCACCTGGAAGGGTCCAGAGACATTGGCTAGAACCGCAGCGTGTGCCTGCACGTATATTTATCCCTTCCTTCTTTTGCTTGCTTGCTCTTTAAAGAGCTGAGGGCCTAGCCTAGAGTGCATGCCCACTGCATACTGTGTTCCCAAGCTGAAGGGGCTCCACCCCAAGCCTCCTGCACCCTGAATCCACTTTCAAAATCAAAATTCTTTTGGATATACCCCGCCCCAAGAGAATCATGGGTTATAAAAAATTTCACATTATAGAAAAAAAAACAATTTCTAAGATTACCTGCCCCTCATTACCTCTGTAACCTTAAGGAAGTAAGAGCTTGCCCTTAACGTCGACTTCTGGTGCTTACCCTGAGTCAAGCTACCCTCTGTTAACATGCATGAAGCAGGCATTGACTCCATAATCTCTTCAAATTTTATTAAGGCATGTTTTCCCTCCGTTTCTCAATGTGCTCTTTTGACTAGCAATATGTAAAAAAAAATGCTTAAGTTAAATTATTTTCTTAAATGTATATTCTTCAGATATACATTAGCACTTTGCTTCTGTGAGACAAAACTGATAAGTCACACTCCATTCCGTCCAGCATGCGACTGCCTCCAGCTTTCTGAGCTGGGGAGGGGAGTGTCAGTGTCCCTCTGGAGCTCCCCACCCCCATTTTACTAGCATTTCACTTAAGGCCACAGGACACACTGGAAGGAGTTTGTCCGTAGCATGGCCCTTCAGTTTTCTACATCTCAGCGCCTCCATCTATCCAAAAAAAAAAAAAAAAAAGACAATAACAAAAAGAAAAGGAACACCCATGTGCAGAGGGCGGGGTAGCCAAGGCAGAACACATTGGGCATAGATAAAGCAGAATGCATCAGATGAGGACGGGGAACACGAATTGTTGTTTTGTTTTGTTTTAATTAGAAGGAAAACTTATCAATCACAATGAGGAAACAGGAATGGGGTCCAATATCCAGGTGTAGCAAGCTGGAAGTGGCCAAGTGGGGACACCCGCTGGCTTTTTGGAACCCAAAGCCACTCCTGACCTGGTCCAGCTTCTCAAAGGCCATTGGCTAAAGGAGGTTCCCCATTAGGGAAGAGTCTGGGGGGAAGGGAGAGTTCTGGGCCAGAGGGGCGTGAATAGCAACAGCAGAAACGGAAGAACCTTTGATTTCCTTGCATTATGTTTCAAACCTTCCGTCCTTCCATTCATACACTGAGGGGTCCCTCCCTGGCCAGGCCCCTGCCTCCTCTCCTTAGCTCTGTTTTCATTTGGTGTTTTCCCTGGAGTAGCCACTCACTATCCCTTAGCTTCTGAAATGCTGTCCATTCTTCAAGACTCCAGTTCAATGCCCTCTTTCTCGCACAGCTTCCCCTCTGCCTCCGGAAGTTAAGCTCTCTTTCTGAGAAGACTTAGACCTTTGTTTTTATCCTTTTTCTAAAACTTCACATCGGGCTTATGTTCTTTCTAAGTCTCGTCCTCAGAATTTTCCTAATTCTACCTGCAGTTTCCCATCATTTACTCGCAGGGCTGTCACACTTCAAGTACTTACAACCATATTTTTGAGTGACTGAATAAATAACGAGTTATATGTATTTGTAAAATAATTTCCTGAGGCCGGGCAGTAGTAGCACATGCCTTTAATCCCAGCATTCGGGAGGCAGAAGCAGGCGAATCCCTGTGAGATGGAGGCCAGCCTGGACTACAAGAGATAGTTACAGGACAGCTAGGACTGTTACACAAGGAAACCCTATCTTGAAAAAAAACAAAATAATAATAATAATTAATAATAATAATAAATTTTCTGAGGACTGTCAGTGACCAATTAGCAGAGAAAAAGTTTAGGCTCTCGGAAAGAAACCAGGAGCTCTGTTTTCCATTTTACCTATGTGTATAGGAGAGCCTACCTCTATTTACCAGCAGACTCAGGAAAGATTGTAATGGCTGCCTTCACTATTCCAAACACTTACTTCATAGTTTCTCATTTTCTGGGAAGAAAAGCAAATTAATTTAATTATGTCACTTTCTAGCACTTGACAGCTCTGGGACTTCACGTATGAGAAATCAAAGTAACCAGTGATTTCATTAATTCAGTGGTGGAAAATGTGTCAAAATATCACCTGTCTTTGTACACGCTAGTGAATTGACTGCATTTTTCCTCTTAATGTGTTTGGGAGTCCTACAAATGGCATATTAAATATAACTAGTGTACCTAGTTTCCCAGTGGTCTCTAGGAATCCTTGAAGTTCTGTTTCAAAGTCAAAAAAAAAAACTGTACTACTTTAAAAATACTCAGTGTCAACTTTTCAGTTACGAATGAAAAACAATGCTTCTTGAAATCACGCCAAGACTATGAAACTGAGACAACATCTAACTCCGCCTGTCCCAGCAGAAAGACATCACCAACCTTCACAGTACTGCAGTTCCACACTGGGCAAGGAGAAGCAAAGAGGAACTTAGCTGCAACACTGTAGAGTGTCTGTGGGCTACCCAAAGGTCCCTGCCCGAACCAGGGATGGAATGAGCATGATGCTTAGCTCGTGCCAGGAGAAAGAACAGAAGGCAATGGTGGGGTACTCAGGGTTTGGAAACCTTAGGGAATTGTAGACACACGCATATGTGGAAGATGAAATTGATCAGCAGAGGAATACAAGAGCACACCTGAGGCCCAAGACTGAGACTCCAGAGCAGTGGTTCTCAGCCTTCCTGATGCTGCGACCCTTTAACACAGGGTCATGTTTTCTCATGCTGTGATGACGTAAATATCTGACATCCAGGATATCTGATATGCAACACTCAAAGGGTGGTGACCCACAAGTTGAGAACCACCACTCTAGATGTTCAGATATTGAAAAGAAGTTATGGATATATGGATTTTTTTAAATAGCACAAACAGCCAAGATAGAATACATGCCTAGACATGCCTAGAAAGGACTTTAGACTACCTTATGCCTTACTCCTGGCTAACCCCAAAGTTCCCAACACTACACACTAGCCAAGAAAAGTCTTCCTTATCAGTAGATAAAAACTGAGAGGTAGTTGCTTCTTCTTCAATGCCCAGCTTTCAACAAAACATCCCAAGGCATGCACAGACACAGAAAAACATGACCATTCAAAAGCGAAAAATAAAGCATCCCTGAAGAAACACAGGCATTTGTCTAACTGGAAGAATGAAAAGGAGCAGCGATGTTGCCAGAGATGACTGCAAAGCTCCCACTTGTGAGAAAAGACAAATCTACAAGTCAAAGTCAACAACACAGAGACTTCTACCAGCGCATCTCATAGGTGATGGTAGGCACTCTGACAGTGGGAGCAGGAGGGCCAACTGGCTCACAGTCTTGTCTCGAAGGACTCCAACAAAATCATCAACAACTATCCTGATAAAGAACCTCACAGGCCAGATACAGCAGCCATAGCAGGATGAAATATTTAAAGTACAGCCATTGGCCTGTCCACTGAAAATTCTACAGTATGTAACAAAAGCATCCTTCAAAGATGAGGGGGCAATCACTATCTTCCCAGACAAACAAATGCTGAAGACATGTCTTATAACCAGAGACTATGAGAAGGTCTATAAAGGAGTCCTTCACAAAATGAAAAGCTCTCTGATAAAGGAAAATACTGGACCAATCATTTTTAAATTTATACTGTTATAATCTTTATAATTCTTTTTATTTTCTTTATGAGATATAACACAACATACACAAAAACTGTGAATTTATGTTAATAAATATACATCATGTAAAAATGACATCAGTAATGCGAAGGGGTGGAGATCTACGTGCAACTGAAGTCAGGTTGGCTTCACTTTGAAATAGTCTGATAATCTTAGAATGCTACAATGTGAAGTCTGTGAAATAGTATGTGATCATCTTAGAAGATTATATTGTGATATCTGTGAAAATGATACACAAAATATCTTAAGATTTTACACAAAAGAATGATAAGGATCAAATGTATTGCTAAAATTAAACCAGCTAAACACTGAGGAAGGCAGTAACTGAGGAACTGTGTGAGTTGTTAAAAATCTATAAGATGAACAGAAAGTAAATACGAAAAGGCTAAAGTAAATCTTTCAATGGCCAGCACCACAAAAGAGAGAGAGAGAGAGAATGGTAAATTAGTAGACTGGATTAAATAAAAATAAATGGGCTCTAACTATAAATTTTTGCAAGAGACTTGCTAAAGATTTAGAGATATTCCCAGTTCAAAAGTGAATGTGTGGCCATCTTCCAGGAGCTCACGAAAGTAACAAGCACAAAAGAAAGGAGGAGAAGCACCTTCTACCCTCTCTAGGCCTTTTGGGAAACAGTTGTATTTTTGGTCATGTACATGTAAATCTGCAAGAAAGGTGATACTGTTGACATCAAGGGAATGGGAACTGTTCAGAAAGAAACACCTCACAAGTGTTACCATGGCAAAAATGGAAGAATCTACCCCATCACTGAGCATGTCATAGGCATGGTTATAAAACAAGTGTGTTAAGGCAAAGTTCTTGCCAGGAGAACTGATGTGTGGACTGTTACATTACTAAGAGCCCTTACTAAAATGGAAGAAGGAAAAATGATCAGAAAAAAACAGATGCTAAAGGAAAATAAGTCATCTGGATTCAACTTAAGAGAAGCCTACAGCACCCAGAGAAGCATACTTTCTAAGAACTGATAGGAAGGAGCCCATTCCCTCTGAACTCATGGTTAGTGTACATAAACAAATAAGGGACCTAGATGGTATTTTTCTTTTAAAAATAAATGAGAAACTGAAAAACATAAAATATGAATAATGAGATGGGAAGAGGTAATCCTAATGCCAGACAAAATAGAATTTTAGTCCCAAGTTCCAAGACACAGGCAAAAGCATCATGTAACAATAAAAACCAACTAATACAGAATATAAACTGTAAATTTTAAGCATCATACACTAGCACTCCAAATTATATAAACCAAATCTCAATATATCTGAGGGATAGTCAACTCTGTAATACTAATGGGAGTCTTCCACAGGCCATATTCAATATAAATAGTATAACTAGATAGAAGATTAATGGGAAAATACTGACATGAACAGCCCTTCATGTAGATAGATAGATAGATAGATAGATAGATAGATAGATAGATAGATAGATAGATCACTCCATCCAACAAGAACAGAATATGTGTTTTTTCCATGTGCATATGAGAACTTCATTAGTATAGACCATTCCTAGAATGTAAACATACTTGTGAAATATATGACAATGAAGCTATGCAGGGTAGTGTGATACCCAGCACCTTGGATTTAGAGGCAAAAGGATCAGGACTTAAAGTCATCCTCTGCTACTAGAGAGTTTGAAGCCAGCCAAGGCTTCTCTCAGAAGGAAGTGGAAAAATTGGACCCATTCAGATTATCTTTTCTAATTTCGGTGAGACAACACTAGAAAGCAGCTGAAGAAGAAAAGCTAAGGGTGTTAAATGTGCATGGAAACTGAAAAAGTACTCTTACACAATCAATGAGTCAAAAATAGAAATGACAAGGAAAATACAAATGATCTTCAGATGAATAAAAATAAAAACACGTTATCAATCAAAAGCAATAACTAAAAGCAAAGTTATAACCAGGTATGTCTGCACTAAAATGAAAGATCTTAAACTAGCAATTTAATTCTAGACCTTATGAACTAGGTCTTATGAACTAAGTTAAGTTAAAGCCAACACCTGCATTACCAAGTAAATAGTAAAAAAAAAAAAAAACCCAGTTTGCAAATGACATTGTGACTAGAAAATTTATAGCAAAACCAAGAATTGATTCTTTAGGAGGTCTACAAACATGTAGATGGAAGTTTCTGTCACACCCTGTCCCACAACTGTTCAGTCCCAAAGAAACACACAGAGGCTTATATTAATTATAAACTATTTGGTCTCTTAGCTCAAGCTTATTACTAACTAGTTCTAACAACTTAAATTATCCCATAATTCTTGTCTATGTCTAGCCACGTGGCTTGGTACCATTTCTCAGTAAGGCATTCTCATCTTGCTTCCTCTGCTTCTGGATGACAAGCATCTCTGCCTTCCATCTTCCCAGAATTCTCCTAGTCTTGTTGCCCCGCCTATACTTCCTGCCTGACTACTGGCCAATCAGCATTTTATTAAACCAATATGAGTAACAAATCTTTACAATGTACAAGAGCATTATCCCACAGCAAAACATATGGCTGGCTTCACTAAAAATAAAAGAGAAACCTCATTGCTAAAATCAGAAACAAAAACTTATATCTTGCTATGAATTTTACAGAAATAAAAATAATTATGAGAGTTCTAAGAACAAGTCTTTGACAGCAAATTGGACAAATTAGAAGAAGTGTGAAAATTCCTAGAAACAATCCAAATCTCATCCTAAAGAAAAAAATCTAAGTAGATATAATTAGTAAGAAAACTGAATCAGAAACTGTGTGGTAGAGGCACGCACCTTCAATCCCAGAACTTGGGAGGCAGAGACAAGCAGATCTCTGTGAATTCAAGGCCAGTCTGATCTACAAGAGCTAGTTTCAGGAAAGTTATACAGAGAAACCCTGTCTCGAAAAACAAAACAAAACAAAAAGAACAAAAAAAAAAAAGAAAAAAAATGAATCAGTAATCAAAATCCAAAATCTATGGAGGTTTGAGAAGACTGAATCAGATGGTTCACTGGTGAGCCTATGAATCTACAAAGTTACAGACATCTTCCCTAGACTTTGTGTTTCTTCAAAAACAAAACATATACAAAATGGCAATAAGCACCTGAAAGGTTGCCAGGCTTCATAGGTCGTTAAGGAAATGCAAACTCAAAACACAGCAGCATGCCATTTTCTATCCATTTGGATGGATTTTATTCTTGTTATTTATTTGTTTTGTGTGAGTGGGATGGGGAAGGCAGTGCATATGTATGGGACTTGGAGAAAAAATAGTGAAAATTGAGTTTCTCCTTTCATCATGTAGGACCTAGGGATCAAACTCAAGTGTTCAGGATGGGTGATAAAGATCTTAGTTCACTAATCCATCTCTCCAGCCCCAGGATGGCTATACTGAAAAAGCAATATTAACAGCAAGAATAACAATTATTGGTGCAAATGTGGAGAAACTAGCACACTGTGCCCCACTGGTAGAACTATACAATGGTACAAGTAAACCACTGTGCAAATTGTAGTCAGAAAAATAAATTCTATTATTCTGTGAGCCTACAACCCCACTTCTGGGTGTGGTCTGCAGTGGTCAAAGAGTGGTGGCCAGGACTAGGGGAGGAAGCGGGATGAGGAGTTAGTATTGAATGAGTACCAAGTTTCAGCTTAGGAAGAAAGACCTGGAGATGGATGATGCTGACAGCTGTACAACATGTACGTACTTGCCGGGCAGTGGTGGCACACGCCTTTAATCCCAGCACTCAGGAGGCAGAGGCAGATGGATCTTTGTGAGTTCGAGACCAGCCTGGTCTACAAGAGCTAGTTCCAGCGCAGGCTCCAAAGACACAGAGAAACCCTGTCTCGAAAAACCAAAAAAAAAAAAAAAAAAAAAGCATGTACGTACTCACTGTCACTAAAATGTACACTTAAAACTAGCTGAGAGAAGAGAAGTCATTGAAGAAAAAGCAAACTTTACATATCTGAACCCCATTCAAGTTATCAACAATTATAAAAGTATGGCGGAATGTGTGGTATGTTTCTCTGCACTGCTTCTGGCCACCTGTGATTTGTGTCTAATTCTGTTCAGTGACCTTATCTGCATGTTTTCCTCCTTTGCTCAAACATTTTACTAAACTGTTAACCTGAAGTCAGAGACTCTAAAACTTGATAGCAAGTAGCTCTGAATTATTAAAGTCAGAATGAATTTGCAGACTATTTACTCGATAGAAACGAACGTTAGATCACAAGGTGTAAGATCGCAATATTATCAGGCCTTCCTGCAAAGATGGTGCCAAATTATTCAGAAGCAGCCATGAAAGAGTAACAGGTGGGAGTTTGGGAAAAGAAGTTATGAAACTGTGCTCCCTATGATCATGGCAATGGGCACACGAATCTATACATGTGTTGAAATCCGTAGAAATGCTTACGAAACTAGAGTCAATAAAAGAGCTGGAGAGATAACTTGGCAGGTAAAGACACTTGCCACCAAGCCTGATAACCTGTTTTGCTTTGATCCAAAGAACATGCCAAGTTGAAGGAAAGAAAAGACCCCCACCGAGTAGAAGGAAAGAACAGACTCCTGTCAATGTGTCCTTTGACCCCTAACACACACTGCAGCTGGCAGGCACACACACACATACACACACACACACACACACACACACACACACACACACTAAATGTTATAAAAATACTCTAATTTTTTAAAAGAATCAACAACACTGGTTTTGAACAGCACAGATCTCCGTGTCTTCTATGCCTATTTCCATCTTCACTCATTTTCCTTCTTGGAATCCACAGCCTATAAGGCCCTCAGCCTGCTATAGTGACACTTGTCTTTCCAGAGCAGGAGAGAGAGCAGCTAACAGTCATCATCGCAGGACAAACACTCCTTGGTATCTTTAAGCAGCTGAGAGCGAATACGCCTTAAATGTGTGATATGCTGTTCCAATCTCGATCTTCCCCTACTTCTGCTATTGATCGTTCCCTGGCTTTAGAAGTGCATACCCAATAAATATTAACCACCAGACACATGCTAGCAGCTCCCTGCTACAGAATATGCCTCTTGTCATCTCTCACTAGGAAATAATCAGACCTACACTTAATATACTTGTAACAATAGCGAAGTGCCTCCAGGATATGATGTGAGAAACAGGAGTCAGAAATCATCTTTGCTTTATTTATTATGCTGTCAGTTATTGTCATGTGGTAAAGGCCAGAGAATCTAATCCCTTTCCCTACTGGGATTGGTGTAGCTTGTCTTTTTTTTTTAAAATGTAGATTGTAGATTTGAACAGTGCATAGCTGAGCTCTGATGTGGTCTTTTTGTTATCCATATGCAACCTGCGTTTTACCAGGAGAAAAATGAATTTGACCTAAATCAGCTTGCCTTACCTAATATCATTTATTTGGGCTTTCTATCTGCAACAAAATTTGAATATAGCAGATCTGGGGAAATAGTTCAGTTGATAATGTGCTTATCATGCAATCATGAGGACCTGAGTTCAACCCCCAGGGCCCACATAAAAATAAGAACAAGATAGCATGCGCTTGTAATCCCACAGTGATGAGGTAGAGACAGATGGTTCCTTGGTCAGCCAACCTAGCCAAATCAGTGAGTTCCAAGACAGGAAAACACCCTGTCTCCAAAACAAAACGAGGCTATCTTGAGACATGAGTTTAATAAATACATGTTTACACTGTATCGATACACACAAACATGCAAATACATAGACATACAAAAAATGTTTTTTTAAAAAAAAACTATAGCTTATGCCAGGTAGTTATGGTGCATGTCTTTAATCTTAGCACTCAGGAAACAGAGGGAGTTGCATCTCTGTGAGTTTGAGCCCAGCCTGGTCTACAAAGTGAGTTCCAGAACAACCAGAGCCATTACACAGAAAAACACACATACACACAAAAACACAAATCAAAAACAACTATAGCATATATCTTCTATAAATATGATTAAATCTATGTCCCCATTATATGTACTTTTCAATGTACTTGTGTTGTTTGGATACTGACAGTACCAAGTCAGGCCATAGGAAGGTTAGAAGAAAAACATAACTCTAAAAGGATCATAGGCTAGGTGTAGTTGGACTTACCTACAGTCCCAGCACTTGTGAGGCTAAGGCAAGACCAGCCATCCTGAGCAGTACAAAAAGATCTCATCTCATAAAAACAAAAAATAAAATCAGGACTAGAGAGATAGCTCACCGGTTAAAAGGACATACAGTTCTTCCATAGGACTCAGCTTTGACTTCCAGCACCCACACACACAACAGCTTATAACTCTAGCAGCATCTATACCCATGTGCACATATGCCCCTTCATACACACACATACACACACCGCTTAATTTTAAATAATAAAAAAAAATCAAAACTAGAATCTAAATGTGAAAACAGATTTCTAATTTCTTCATTACCGATTTTTGCACATGTTCAAATATGCATCCTTTTAATTACTGTGTTCCAGTAGCCTCTTTGATTGTGCCTCAATACACCTCCCCTAATTCTATGTAACAGTAAAACGTGTAAGTCAATCCACGGTGAGATGACTTACTAGCTCCGCCACTTCTAATCGTACTTGAGCAGCCATATTGAACTTCTAGGGCTACAATAAAAGAACGCCACAAACCAGATTACTTACAGCAATAGAAACTTCCTGATTCACAGCTCTGAGGGAGTCTGAGCTCATGATGCCCCTGGGAATATATGGTCTTTGAAGGCTCTGGAAAGAATCTTTCCTTGTCCCCCTTCAAGCCAGTGGTGGTGACAGCGACTCCCCAGGCCTTTTTGGTTTTCAGCTGGGTCCCTCCAAGCTCCACTTCTGCTGTAGTGGCCCTCTCCTTGTAGATCACACACTATTGTATGAAGACACTAGACATACTGCATGAAGATCCCACCCGACTCCTGTATGACCTCTTCTTAGCTAATTATTTCTGTAATGGTCCCATTTCCAAATAAGGGCACGGTACTAGGTACAAAGGGTTGGGACTTCCAAATGCCTGTATAGAGACCATAGTTTATGTCATAGCACTAAGTCAGATGATCGTTCTTATTTTTAGATGACTCTCATTTTTAGATGGTAATCAAATTTCACATGTAGTATTTGTGTGGGATGTGGCCCTGTTGATGATAAATTAAGGTGGTGACACTGTTCACCTGATAGCCACAGTGTCCTTTTAACTCATCAATAGTTTTCCTCAAAGCTCTCTCATGGTCTCTTGATCCTTTTCTCTGTTCCTTCTTCTCCTACTACTGCCTGTCTTCATTCACCCTGGGCTTAGCTACAACATGGCTACAAATTTCCTATTTTCCTCTGAATTCATTTGTTTTAAGCCAACCCCAAGTGCCTTTGATGGATGAAGACCTGTGACTGATCTAAATAGCCCATCCTTCCTTGACAAATTATTTCCTGTTTGTAGTTACTTGAATAAGAAGGCCCCCCCAAAGGTTCCTATGTTTGAAAACTTGGTCCCTAGTCAGTAAAGTTGATTAGGGAGGATTAGAATATGTGATCTTGTTGGAGGAAGTGTGTCACTTGGGTGGGTTATTAAGGTTTCAAAAGCCTACACCACTTTTAGTTAACATTCTGCCTCATATGGATCAATATGCAAGCTCTCAGCTACTGCTCCAGTGCCATGTTTGCCAGTCTGCTACCATGTTCCTACCATGCCATGATGGTTACAGATGTACCCTTTGAAACTGAGAGCCCCAAATAAACCCGAGTTTCTACAAGTTGCTTTGGTCACAGTGTCTCATCTCAGCAATACAAAAGGAACTGAGACACTATCCTCATCCACTTGACCTGAGTCTCTGGCCCAATCCATCTGCCTGTGCTCTGGAAAGGCCTGAGCTGGATACAACTAGAGTGGATCCGTGTGCTGTGAGTCTTTCCCTCTGTGTGGAATGCTAAGACATGGTGGAACCTTTATGAGGTAGGGCTTAGCACAGAGTAATGAGGGCACTTGGGACACTTGGGACACTGGGGGCACTGGGGACACTGGCATTGAAAAAAACCTACAAGAGCAAGTTGTCAGGAAAGAACAGGTCAGGGGCTGGAAAGATGGCTCAGCAGTTAAGAAGGCCTGCTGCTCTTCCAGAGGATCTGGTTTTAGTGTCCAATACCCCAGTTACATGGCTCACCACCACCTATAATTCCAGATCCAAAGGATCCAACACTCTCTTCTAATCTCCAAGGGTATACACACATGTGACATACATACACACACACACACACACACACACACACACAAAAATAAATCTTTTAAATAGATATTTAGTGTGGGAAATCCTTCTGTATATGTGTTGCTTTTATTGGTTAGTGAATAAAGAAGCTGCTTTGGCCTGTGATAGTACAGAATAGAGCTAGGCAGGAAAACTAAACTGAATGCTGGGAGAAAGAAGGCAGAGTCAATGGGAAGCCATGTAGCCTCCCACAGGAGACAGATGCACCAGAACCTTGCCAGTAAGCCACAGCCACGTGGCGATACATAGATTAATAGAAATGGGTTAATTTACAATGTAAGAGTTAGCCAGAAATACACTTAAGCTATTGGCCAAACAGTATTGCAATTACTATAGATTTCTGTGTGATTATTTTGGGAGTCTGGGTAGCCAGGAAACGAACAGCAGCCTCCCCAAAGAGATGTTTACTATGGAAAATAAGATAAAAAAAAAATAGGTCTGACTTCTCAAATCTTTCCCAAGCTTCCTTTCACAGCCTTACTCACAGGTGCTTTGGCATTGAATTGGAGCAAATAAATGGAGTTGCCTAATTTGGACTCTTAGCCTCCAAAATCCAGGGTAAATAAATGCTTTTTCTGTATCATTCATCCATCCTTTGCTATAGTAAATAGAAAGCTGACACATGAAAGCTTGATTATGGACCTACTATGAGTGATACACGGGGATCATGTCCAGTTTCAGTGGTTTATTTCCCTCTTACTGTGAGCTACTGACTCAAGACTCCAGAGAAGGGGCTGGTGCAATGGCTCAGTGGCTGAGTACCTACTGCTCTTGCAGAGGGCTCAGGGTCCGTTCCTACCACTGACATGGCAGTTCACAACTGCCTGTAACTGCAGTGTAGGTTATCTGACACCTTCTTCTCTCCCCCGTGAGCACCGGTATGCATGTGGTGCACATATATTCATGCAGGCTCAAATATATATGCATAAGTCGAAAGACATAAATCTTTTTCTAAAAATTCTATAGGAGTGGAGGGAGCCAATGAAGACAGTGGTCAAAGGATTGGAAATTCAGCATTGATCTACCCACTATTCCTACCCACTTTCCCTAGTCTTTTGCAGCTACCATGTTAGAGCACTAAACCATTTGTTTAATCACTATGCTTTTCCCTGACTACAAGTAATAAAATGCTGCACCCTCTAAAATAATTTCCTAGCTACTTGCTAAGATTCATCTCTGACATTTCATTAAATATGATCATTTAACTGTACAAGTACAAATGCATTTTTAATTTAGCTTACTGCAGATATTACAGATGTGGGAAAATGAATTTCTGTTGCTGTAGGAAATACATATCATTCACATATGCATGCCACAAAAGAACAAATTATTAAAAATTACTGAAACTCCTATGAAGATTTATATTTAACTTTTGCATTTCCAATCTCTGTGTCACTGTGAAAACATAGCATGTCAGTCTGTCGCCCATGATTCTGTGAAGAACGTGTGGGTGGTTCCAGAGGGACCTTGATCAATAGCACTCACTCCCCTCTGCATGGTCATGCTGTGGTATTAAAAGCAATGGGAATTGAGTTTCAAGTGTGGAGTTATGAAAGTAGTATACTCATCACTAAGCACTTGGTTGCTGGTCTTCTCTATGAAAGAAAAAAGCAATAGACAATGTATCTCTGGTCCTATGTACTATAAATCCAACTGTGGCTCGGGCTGCAGCTTTAATAGGGAAGTGTTAGAATGTGAACTCACATTCTTAGTCATTGGATTTAGAACAACTGAGAAAAGAACGGATTCATATTTTTTGCCTTAAGCTATGAAATCAAGAATTTACACCCTGAAAACCAGCAATTATTACCTCCTATGGTGTCAGGTGCTTACACCAAATGTACTTTAGCTGCCTTAAAGAAGCAAACTTGTCTACAAAATTCTTTGCAGTGTATGTTAGAGAAGCAAAATAATGGAGGCCTGAAATACTTAGGAGAAAATCTATTCTGGGAAAATGAGAGGCTTAACACTTCCACGTATTCAAACGATAAGGAAAAAAATCAATCAAAATGGGTGATAGTAGTGAAATAAAAATTAAAAGTGAAGGAGAAACAAGCTTTCTTCTAGCCCATTTCTATACGTGTTTAAGTACATGCTTAGAGTTAGATTCAGTGGAAATGATTCCACCCCATTTATCTGTGCAGTTTCTAAGTCATGTAATAAGTTTAAGATTCTCAGGAACCTTTGAGATAGTCTGGATTAGGTCTGATGTAGATCCTTTCTGTCTCATAATAGACAAAATGACTTCCCTCTTTCCTTTACCAAGATAGGAAAGGGAATGTCTCCAGAGACAGATGGTAAAATTGAACTGGTGAGAAGTGGTTGCCCCCAAATTCCCAAATACTGCTGAGTGGTACCAGCGATCTTCCTTTGTCTTAGTTCATTGTGTGTTGCCATAATGAAATGCCCAAGAATGGGTAAAATATAAATAAAAGAAATTAATTTGGCCCATGGTTCTGATGGTTGAGATTTCTTGATTGCACCATGTCGTAAAAGTATATGCCAGAAGGTTCACATGGTCAGGGAAGAAATAGGAGTCGGATGTTCATAACCAGCCTCACGTTCATAACAAATAACTCTCCCAAGAACTAATTTTCCGAGACCTGCCTTGATCCCTTAACGAGGGCAGCCATGATTCAGTCACCTGATCACCACCCACTAGACCTCATGTCTTAATGCTTCTCTCTCCTCCACATCACCACATTGAGCACCAATTCTGCCTGTGAGCCTTTGGGGGACAAACCACATCTAAACCCCAGCATCACTGCTGCTTGATGAAGCACTTAGGCCAGCCAGGAAGAGCTTTAATTTGTGTGCTGCAGGCTTGTACGACGCTGCCACTTACAAATGTTATGATGTTAGTCCTGTTACAAGTGATGGCACCGAGTGAGGCGGCATGCCTGGGAGGAATGCAGCTGATCAGCGGCAGTGAGGGGGAACGCGCCGGCCCAAAGCCACTGGCTTGAAATGAGATTATCTTTACAAAGATTTTTCTTTTAACCACAGCAGCAAACATGTTGTTTTTCAAAAGCAGAACCCATAATCCGCTAAATCAAATAGCTTTTGAATGCAATGTGTCAAAACATTGAGATTCCATTCTATGTCTTCAAGACCAAGGAAGCAGCTAGACTAAGGGGAGTGCTGAATAGCTCTTCTACTATAATAGTTTGTTTTTGAATACTTCTGGTACATAAGTATGCATCCTGACATGTATGATGAGGTTTGCACTGTCCCTTTAATTCAAGGAGGTGGCAGGCAGTCTTCCTTCTTCTTAATCAAGAGCAGTAACATTTTTTTCAGTTACTTCTAGAATACTGAAGACAGCAAGTTCCAGCTGCTTAAATATTTTCCTTTTTATTATAAATGATAAAAGAACCAGCAGCTGTGTTCTGAGCAAGGTGGAATTCAAATACACGTACCTGAAATGAAATACGACCTCATTCACCTACAGCAATTCCCTGGGGAATAATGGTGAGCTCACCTTGGGTGCATTTCCACTGCCTCCTCCTGGGGCTTCCAAATGCCCAGTTAAGCTATATGTGGTGTTTGGTTTGGATATGATTTGAGTGTCTGCACAAAGGCTGATATGCTGAGGACCAGGTCACAGCATGGTATGGCAGTGTTGGGAAGTGATGATTTTAAGAGACAGGGTCTACTAACAGATAGATAGTCACTGCTCATGGAAAGTGTTGAGATAGTCTTTGCATAGTTCATTCTCTCAAGTGGGGATGGTTGTAAAAGTGAAACTCACATTTGGTTTTGTATAGACAGTCTGTGCCTTTTCTTACATGGCAGTCCTGTGGAGATGTAAAGAACAAAGCAGATGTCTAGTCACCCTAAATAAGGAAGGTACCATGGTCAAATAACTGAGTTTAGGGTTACTTCTTGGAGCATGAGTAACACAGATGGACAGGTACTGTACCCAGAAGTTCCGATCACTGTCCACCTTCTCTTCATTTGGCTCTAAGTCTAGAGGACAATCAACACAAACCTGAGTTCAGAGCACTGCCTAGCAATGAAGTATTAGAAACAACCACAGGCTCACATAAGACAGACAACATAAGACAAGCAAAACCTAATCCTGGGGAAGTTCAGTGTTGCTCCACACCATATCCTTGCTCACATCCGGAGTCTGCTGATCTCAGAAAACAGCATCCAACCATGAGAAAGACAACTTGTTTGGCTGCACTTTAGCCATACTCTAGCTCAAAGGCATCTTGCTGCAAGATGGAGTTACTCAGGATTCAAAAGACTAGTCCCACCATGTCTTTGTATTTCCAAACCAAGTGATGCAGCCAGGACACCAAACAGTTTGGACCCCTTAGCTACTAGAATCATAATCCAAATAAATCTCATTTCTATGTAAAGCAGGCAGCATCAAAAAATTTTATAGCACTATCAAATACCCTAAGGCATGCCAACTTGACCCCCTAGAAATTCCAGGACAACAGGAAACAAACCTCACATTAAAGGACTGCCTGCATTTCCCTGCCCTTTGTGCAATTTGTGCCGAGCTCCCACATACACCCAGTTGCATTTTATTCCACATCTTAGCTTCTACAGCTCTTCACTCATTGGTCTGTGGTCTCCCTGATCCCATACCTCTCTCTAAGCTTGATGATTAGCATAGCCACCTCTCCAGAGTTCCAAAATATGTGTCTCTTCTCTCCCTCTCTAGCAGAGGTTCTCAACCTGTGGATAATGACCCGTTTGGGGGTCAAACAGCCCTTTCATAGGGGTTGCCTAAGGCCATCAGAAAACACAATTATTTACATGACAATTCATAACAGTGGCAAAATTAGTTATGAAGTAGCAACAAAAATAATTTCATGGTTGGGGATCACAATAACACGAGAAGCTGTGTATTAAAGGATCACTGTAGATGAATTTTTCATTGAGCCACCAGCTCACAAAATATGACATGGGGATTTATTATTATTTTGAAAGTTCGGCCTATAGCTTAGGCTTGTCCCACTACCTCTTATAATTTAAATTAGCCATTTATATTCATCTGTACTTTGCCTCATGGCTTTTTACCTCTCTTCCATCCAGCACCTCCTGTTTCCTTTCTGTGCCCTCTGATGTCTCTTCCATACCTAGATTCTTCTCCACTTCTTTTCTCTCTACCCAGAAATCCTGCCTAACCTCTTCCTGTATAGCTATTGGCCATTCAGCTCTCTATTAAACCAATCAGAAAATGTCTTGACAAAGACACATCTTTACAGTACAAAAATATTATTCCACAACATTGCCCCATTTTTGTCTAAACAAAAAAGAAAGGCT